>PITA01022393.1:0-30443 GCA_004023965.1 Spilogale gracilis | reverse complement strand
TCTTCATTTTCTTTGATTATATGTTAGGTTTCTATCCATTGGATAAAACAGCCACCTCTACCAGTTTTGAATGTGTTGGCTTTACACAGATGAGCTTTTTTGATGAACTCTGCTGGTCTGTCAAACCTCTGTGACTGTCCAACCGCCTACTTAGTTCTTTGTGGCTCTCAGTAGGGGAGGGTCTGCCAATACCTGTTAGTGTCCCAAAGGGGAGGGTCTCAGCCAACACTTGCAGCCTCAGGCAGCAGCTTTTCAACTATGCCAATAGACCTCCTATTGGAGATGGGCTTTTCTCTCTGCTCCTTCTTCATTGAGCCCAGGGGGAAATAGTTAAGTACTGTTTGTTGTTTGATATCTTTTCTTCAACCTCTGAACACAGTGCCCAGTGGCCACCAGTCAGGTGATCAGGAGTCCTCCTCTGGGTTGCAACCACAAAAGCCAGGGCCCTAGATGCATGTACCATCTATTTTCTAGGAGATAGTGGCCACCTGAACAAGGTAGTGGGAGAGCATAAATATGGTATCCTCTAGCCTCTATGGTCTTTGTATCTGAGTGGGCCCCTAGATGTGTGCTAAAGTAGATACCTGACCCTCAAGTCATAGCTTTTAAGATATGCATATAGCTTCTTTCATAGAGAGACTGCTGTGCCTTGGTGGTTAGCTGTGTTGAGTCTGTGTGAATCGTTCAAGAACTATTTCTCAGTTTTCTAGTTTTGAGATTTTGTGATGCAAGCCCCATTGGCTTTCAAAGCTGGATGGTTTGGAGGGGGGGGTCCATCTCACAGGTATAGGTCTTAAAAGTTGGGGGTGCCAAAAGTGGGGTTCAAACCTTTGCTCCTGTGGGAGAAGCTTGGGATTGCGAGTTCCCTTCCAATTGTGGGTCACTGTACCACAGGTTGGGCTTATGGTGAGATTGTGTCCCAGCTTCTCCTGTCCTGATGTTGGCATTTTCTCATTATCTGATGTCTAGGAGTTGCTTAGCTATTTTGGGGATATATTTCAGTGGGAATTGTTCCATAGGAAGCTGTAGATTTTGGTGTGTCTGTGGGGTGGGGGGTAAGTTGGCGATCCTCTTACATTGCCATTTTGAACCACACTCTCATCTGACATTTATTTCAATGTCTAATCTAAAAGGAAAGTGATTTCATTATCTTCATTGTGTGGGCCAAAGAACTGAGGCAGAGCTAATTTACAATCCTTATGTTGGATCACATGTGGGTAAAGGGCATGGCCAGGATTTGATTTCTGAAGCAGGATCTCTTGAATTACTATGAAGATTGTTGATGCTGTCATTTAAGTGAACTAATAAGAGGCCAACTCTAGGGAGTGTTTGCTCAGTGACACTATAGATATAAGCCATCCTATTTTTGTTTACTTTTTTCTTTTTAAACCATTGCACAAAACCAGTTCAGTGTTAAATGCTTTACAGAAATCATAGGATAGATGAAAACATCCTCTATCTTCCTCATCATATCACATTTCTAACATTCCCATTTTCTTAGACGTTGACATATCAGTATTCACCTTATTTCAGTGGTTGGTTCTACTATTAACTGAGCTTTAAATATTCCTTCAAAGTTACTCTGTGCAATTGTAGTTGGCTTGGTGCACAGTGTACTTGACAGTGTTGAGAATGTGGACTAGGAATCCTTTTCTTTGGCAGTGATTTCGGCTGTCAACCCCTACAGCAGTGACACAGGGAATCTGTCAGTAAAACTGTTGTTGTCAAAGCAAGGGCATTTCGTACGTGAATAAATCTAGAATAGGCAACATCTCAGTCTCTTGAGCACTTTATTTGTTATAAATACAAGTCAATACCACAAGATGGCACCTTCTTACTCTCAACATCTACAATTACAAACAATTATCTTCATAAAATGGTCTCAGCTTTTTCATGTGTTTAGGTATTATTGAAACCTTATAAAAGCAAGACTTGCTACAAACAGGATTGGTGTCTGATGCATATTAAATGAGGTCAGATAATTAAATTCAAAAAAAGAATTTATAAATATTCAGATAAGAAAATTGAAATTACAAAAGCTGAGTTTGTCATCATTAAACTGAATTACAAGTGTGTGTGGTATAGTACTACATCTACATGGCTAAGTTTCTGTTAAAATACAGTTTGAGTAATCAAATAACCTACCTCATTCTCCAATATAACCACCTAACACTCAATATATATTTCAATCAGAAACCACCTAGCTTTCATCTAGACCAGCAATTGTACCCACTCCATTTTACCCCCCAGTAAATGCAACCCATGAAGTGCCATCATCCCCTGGCTATAAAACAAAATACAATATTTAAAGGTAAAAACTCAGAGAATTTCTGAAATGGTAAACCATTCTCCCTGTGTTCATGAAAATAGGCAATCCAATTTGAAAGTCTTTGAACCAATGTAAACTCTAGAAAACTCAGTGTTGAAGTATGGGAAGAGTAAAGACTTGCACTAATATAGTGCATAACAAAGCAGTGTCAGGCTCATCATTTACAGTAAATGCCTTGATTGGACTTTCCTCCAGATTGTCATCATGCTGCTGAAGATAAAGTTTACTGAAGTCTGTGGGAATTCCATTATGTTTTCTTCCTCCCATTTCCAAACAGGAAGGGAAGGGTTTCAGGACCCTTGGGAAAATCAAAAAGTTAAACACACACCCACAAACAACTTGAAAGCAAAATGGCAGACCTAATCATCCTTGACTCCATGTTCAAATGAAGTTGAGACAATATTACTTTTGCAATATTTGTATTCTGCCCAGTGTATCACATCGTGAGATTCCTCAAAAAACTGAGAAGTCTGAGAGCTACAAAAGAGAAAGCGGTTAAGGCAGTTGATGTCTACATTTGGATTTCTTTTTTCCAGTTACATGTCTAAGTCTCCATCGTAGGCTAAGGTCAGAGGCTTCTGTTGGGGAGGTGTGCTTTGATGTGGTTTTGGCTTCTTGCTGCAAAGGGAAAAGAACTCCTCAGATAAAGGTTCACAGAGCTCTGTTTCATCTGCCAATGACAATTATGAGGTATAGAAATTCACGTAGTTAAGTGACAAAAGATTGAGTGCTCTGAACGTGTGCATTTCCTTTTTGAATACTTGTATATTTTATCCCTATTTTAAGGACAAGCTATCATTTTTTTTCAAAATCTTAAAAGTGGTTTCATGGAAACAATGAACTTGGTAGAGGGCTACTTTTCCATTCCTGTTTATGCTCAGTAATGCATCCACATGCCGTTCACTAATTCCTAAGCTACTGTGACCCTCAGGGTGGAGATGTTTCTTAGGAGCAGCTGGAGGAGCCGGACTCCTCGGCCTTACCCTGGTGTTGTTCTTAACTAAATATGCTTCCACTCTGGCCTGAAACCTGACATGTCGATGCCCTGTCACCAACGTCTGTCAGGAAACTTTCTCTGATCCCGCACCACGCAGAGCCCCTCTTACCTGGGCTCTGTTTTTCCTGAGGCTGACAACTTTGCCAGGTCAGGGAAGGCTGCTCTTCCTTCTGACAGAGAAGCTGAAGTTGAGTAACTTTGGCAAATCACACAGTGATGCCCCAGATTGGGGGCAAAACAACCTGCATTACACTTTGTTTCTTGCTAAAGTTAAAACTCAATCTATGGATGTTTATAGTTTGAATTTTGCTACATCGTGCCCCACCCCCAGCATACCGTTCCTCTTCCTTCCTCAGTGCCTTTGCTTTGCTGAGCCTTCAGAGCCCAGCTCTTTGGGGTTGTCCCTACCAGCAGAGAGCCAACCCTTTCCTTGTCTCCAAACTTATTTATTTTATAGCTGCACCTACTGTTAATTGGAAGTATTCTAAAGTGCCAAGCCTTGTGCTCAGCATACATAAAATATCTTAATAAACTCAGAACAGCCCTGAGAAGGGGGAAGCATGAGCGTCAACACTTTTCTTTACAGAAAAGGACTAGAGAGGTCACTTACCTTCCCTCAAGTCACTGAGTGGGCCGAGGCTGAAATTTAAGCATGTCTAACACAGAGGCCCAGGCCCTTCCCCTCTTCAGGGCACCCTCTCTGTAGCCATGCCATTGACTTGGCGTGTGGTAGAAACATTTTTTCTATACATAACAATTTTTATACTTTGAACTTAAAAACACATTTTCATGTGTACAGCTCAGTGGCATTTAGTATATTCAGGGTTGCGTAACCATCTTATCTAGTTCCAGAACATTTTCATCACCCCGAAGAAAAACTCTGTACCCACAAAAGTAGTCTTCCTATTTCCCCTACCCTCAGCCCCCGGCACCCACTTAACTTTCCACCTCTTGGGGATTTACCTAGTCATACAGACGGACTCATGCTATATGTGGCATTCCTGTCTGGCTTCTTTCCCTTAATGGTTAACATGGAGACTTTTGGTATTATGTGAATTTTACCACATATGCAAAAAGAGATGCTTGATAGAATTAAAATGGGCCTAGAGGGAATCACCTACTTTAAATGCTTAAGTTCTAAAGCTTTTTCTTTTTTCTTTTTCTGAATAATGAACACTACAAAAAGAAGAAATTAAAAATGATTTTAAAAGTCACTAAAGGAAGGGTGATGAACTGAGTTCTGGCATGGGGTGCAGGCAGACTGTAGCATCGAGAATGGACCCAGATTGAAAGGAGGTCCAGAGCATGCCAATCTGTAGCATTTCAAAGTACTAAGAAATCACCACAGTCGAGGATAACTGAGAAGGGACAGCTCGTGCATGTGCTGTGGGGGTTCCGATGATAGTGGAAGTTGTCCTAATACAAGACAGTTCATCTGAAATGACAGTTTTGGATCTTCCCCATCCTGTATCTCCTGCCTAAAAGGAAGAGAGAAGGAAGAAATGGAGGTGCTTCCAAAGAGTTTTTGGCAATCTGTTCTTAATTAGCATTTGCCAAGAGCTACTGGGCAAAGAGAAAGGAAAGAAGAGCTGAGTCCCGGGGACTGGGGAAGAGGGATAGAGATGGCTGGATCTTTATATTGATGTTGCCTGGGAGACATCTAAACTTGGCCAGCCTGTTTGTTGGGCTTATAAAATTCTGCTCAAAATATTAGAGATATTTTTATGAAGGAGTTTCCACGTATGGGATTATGGGAAAGGAAAGGGGTCTCCTAATACGTAGGCCTTAAATCCTCAGGGGCCATAGGGTGTGTTGGGGATCCTTTGGATGAAGACCTCATGTTTTATGAATCTCTTTGAACTGTGTAACCTCTCAACTGATACTAATACCATAACCATGAATATGTGAGATCTGAGAAATTTTAGAGACTTTAAAAGTTCTTAAATGGCGGTAAACTGAGGAAGGTGGTACGTGCTGGGTAGCTGTGATTTACAAAGCTTCCTGACCAGTTAAAAAGATCCCTGAGGAGAGGGGTTGTCCCTAGCAAAGTCAGCAACTAGGAGACCTACCTTGAGAGGCCCTGCTCTCTTTCCTTTCTCCGTTACTGGTACTCATTTTTTCTTTAAGAAATACTTAAACACACACACACACACACACACACACAAAACCAAAAAAACCCCAGTTTGTTCTCTTCAACTCTGAGGTATCAGGAAAGGTGTGATCACCTCACACTAAATCAGGACCCGCAGATGTCTGCCAGTAGGCCGCCACCACTCTTCCTGTACCCACAGCGGATCTCCAATCCATCACACTATTCTTCCCTGTCAGACTGAGGTGTCACCTCATAACTCTTCCTAATGGTGCACTCTCGACAGCCACCACCACTTTCAGAGTTGGCAGGGGATAAAGCTATTACACAACACCGACTGCAAGTGACCATTGCAAGACACACATTTAAAGTGACCTCTTCCATGATCATTTGCATTTTAGCAAAGGACAAACCCAAGAAGCCAGAAAAGCAAACTGATGATGAACTGACAGGCATACTCTTGGGACTCAACGGTGCCACTGAATTCAAGCCCCCGGGGCAGGAGAGATTAAATAGCTTGATGAAAGCCTGAAATGGTCTTGGGTCTGGGCACTACTCTGAAAGGTGGGCAGAACGAGGGCCCAGGGAGAATGGATGGGTATGCTGGAGTTATCTGGAGCAATTTTCTGGCACTGTGTCTAGATTAACTACAAGCTCACGCAGTGCTCGTCTTTGCTAAATTGCCTCATGGATCTTTACTGCTGGGGGAGCAGGAGCATCAGTAATATTTCAAAAACTTCGAGCTCTAATGGTAGATGCACAAAGGGTTGTATCTGAACGAAGTGGTCCTTAAGACGATTTTTCTATATTTTCTCAAAAGCATCTCTAGGTTTTATTATAAATTGCTTTCATCTAAAGTATACACCTAAGGCCTGGCATATTATAGCCGTTCTCTTGTCCTAAGCCTTTTAGTTTCAGGGGAAAATATAAAATCTCCAAAACTTGTCATCTTCTAACTCCTCTGCAAGCTGTTTAATAGAAGTAAATGCTGTGGAAGTAACTATTTGGACTCTTTAGGCATCTCCTGTGTAACAATAAATGATATGTGTTCCCAGGTCTATAGTTATTTGGGAAACAGGGAGCCCCTAAAAATATGAAAGCTATAGCCACTACATTGAACCTAAAGAGTTTATAGGGTCACTCAAGAGAAAGAACTTGCAGACTAGAAGATCAGTGGAAAGAGCATAAGCTCTGGGCCTAGGCAAAATGAGTACCAGTAACGGAGAAAGGAAAGAGAGCAGGGCCTCTCAAGGTAGGTCTCCTAGTTGCTGATGACCTCAGATAAGTGATCCTCAGAAAAGTTCAATAACTTAGCTCTCTTTAAAATGGGTATGATAAGAGAGTAACAACTCAGTAGATTTTTGCGAGGACTATAAAGGCAACCTACATAAAGTATTTATTCATCCACTATTCTACTTTGCGTGGTAGAGGAGGAAGATATCAATCCCAGCCTCGAGTAAATGCTAGAGAGGAGGAAGAAAGGACATGTTACTTCAGACTGTTTGAGGGGGAATTGCTGGCATATGCATTTTACTGGGAAGAAGCACTAGAGTGTCAATAGCTAATGGTGGAAAGTCATGGTAGATGAATGGGATAGAAGGAGTCCAGAAACCCTGGAACCAGAAGCCGCCTTGAAAAATTAGAAGGTACCGCGGTAAGCACCAAATAGAAGGTTGCTACTCTCAAGACCTTATCCTTCAGAATGAGGTTGTAGCCTTATATTCCGTACTTAGAAATTTTTCATATAATGAAGCATTTATTAGACATCAAAAATATACATGCAGAGTACAGATATAATGGTGAACTTCCCTAATACATGTGAATGGGTACATGGAGTCTTGGGATAAACTTTTGAAACAGCGACACAAACAGAAGAAAAGTGCTGTATCTCAACAACTTAGAAATGAAGAAGGTAAACCTGAAAAACTGAACCTGACTATGGAAAGGGAGATGAAAGCAATGAAGAAATGATCCTAAAGATGGACACAAACACGAATGGAAAATGAGTATATTATAATGAACTAATCTAGGATTGAGGGGAATTAGAACTAAGCACATGGATTAAATGTTCCAGTGGAAAAGTTACCATTTTATCAAAACTAAGAGTTTATAAAGGAGATAATTAAAAAAAAGTCTTTAGTGAGAAAAAGTGATTTGGGCCTCTACCACACAGCAGACAATCCAAGGCAAAGGGGAGCTAATGAAATTGTAGCGATTGTTCAGGTTTAAATGGTGGAAGACTTTAGTCGGCTGGTTAGGCAGTCAAAATATGACTTTCATTTTGATGTCAAAGAAAGCCACTGCTGGTGTCTGAGTAGGAGAGGGGCTGATCATTTGGCTAACTTTTAAGAAGACTAATTAGGCTCTAGACAGCAGAAAGGAGCCTTCGTTTGGAGTCCAAATATGTAGCTATTGTGCTACTCATAAAGGGAGATGACTAAGGCCAGGGACTGAAGCTGAAAAAAAATAGATGTGAGAAATACTGTACCATAAATATTTATGAACTTGGGTCACTAAAATAAATAATAAATAATGTAAATAAATTACATTATCTTTAAGTTCTCTAGAAAATTGTTTCCAGAAATCAGTGATGTACCTAAGAAATCCCCAGAGTTTAGAGTCATTCAAAAAGGGCCTCAATAAATATTTATTATTGAAGGACTAGAGAAATGTAAAAAAGCCAAAATGATTGTTACTACATCCCCAATTCTAAGTCCTATGGTGCCCTCTTCCCTGAAATACCTAAGAGATTAAAAATTAACAAGTATGATACATCCAAGTTTTTAAAGAACAGACTATCTTATTCTTTTGCATGGTGTTGGGCCATTACTTTCAGAGAATTTTCTCATCTGTCAAACCCTCATGTCTTTTGTTGCAGTGTAAGACAACTTCCTCCTTTTCTAATCATCTTTCCTGGTGATGAATGCATCCTATCACTCTGAGCCTCATATCAGGTTTTCAACTTCACATTTGTTCATTAAGACAGAATCTAGGAATACACACAAAATTTATCAATTGAGACAAAAATTAGTCAAATCATTTGATTATAGGGTGAAGGACTAACTTAAGGTGTTACATTTTACCACATCACTATGGAAACATTATTTGGAGAGAAATCCAATTTCTAGCACTATAGGTGGCAGGGAGAATTAAAGTCATTTTATTTTCTTCATTAATTTTCACTGATCTGGAGCCAAGATTTATAAACCTGTGTAACCCTGGAAACAGAACTTGAGACTAAATGTACAAAGGATGGATTTGAATTGAGATTAAAACTTGGGTAAAAACTCTCAAGGAAATAGTTCAGTAGATGATGAATATAAACATCTCAATTTGGAGAAAAAAAGCAGAGTAACACTTTGAGCTCATGAAATATTCCTAACACACTTCATTCAAACACACACAAAAAATCCACATGTATTTACTCCTGTCTGGTTTTAAGAGCAGCTCATCAACTAAAACATATTCTATACAGTAAACCAATCATCATTTCCCAAGAATAATAAATTGTTAGGAACAGGTACTCACAAAATGGAATTGACAGAAAATTTTACATCTGGTCAAGGTGGATAAACACCTGGCTGTATTTAAACTGTAGTAAACTGGTTGATTGAACCCACTGGTCAAGATTGGTCAATTTAAGAATTAGAATTCTCTAGACTAGTAGCTCTTAGCCTTAGGTACATTTTAGCATTACCTGTGATACTTTTAAGCAACCAGATGACCTGGCGCCAGGCAAGACTAATGGAATCAGAATCACTAGGGCTGGGAGCGAAGTATCAGTCCCCAGGAGGTACTAAGAGAGGCTAAGATGCAGTCAAAGCTGAAAAATAATCAAAGTACTAAAATGGGGAAGTCCTCACTACTGATTATTTTCTTATTATTTGAAAGCCACCTAAAAGGAGGTTATATCAAATGAGGACAGGAAAGATAAATGATTTCAACTGTTCTACTGTTGATAGTTATTTGTGGGATCTTTTCGTAAAATACATTACCTATCAGAATATGGAATAGAAATGTTTGGGTGCTTGGGTGGCTTAGTGGGTTAAGCCTCTGCCTTCAGCTTAGGTCAAGATCTCAGGGTCCTGGGATCCAGACCCGCATTGGGCTCTCTGCTCAGCAGGGAGCCTGCTTCCTTCTCCCTGTACCTGCCTCTCTGCCTACTTGTGATCTCTCTGTCTGTCAAATAAATAAATAAAATCTTTAAAAAAAAACACAACAGAAATGTTTTGCTAGTTAGTACTTACCAAAGAAGGTAGGAAGTAAATACTAGGAAAATCATGATAAGAAAACCTCCACCTGAAACACCATACACCCAAATTTTTACTCGGCCATCTGTTTAAGAGAGAGATTAAATAACAAGCTTAGCATACAGAAGTCTTCTCATCTGAATTATTTATCATCTGAATTCTGAGACTGGCATAAGTCACACTCATAGTGGAACTATCCATATGTGATAGCTAGAAAACATCTGACAAAGGTGAAAATGTAAAATGTAAGACAGTATCAAATTTTTCACAATGGCAAACACAGACCAGTAATCATTACTTTATAAAATCTAACCATTGTCAGGCTATTTTAAATGTATTTTTATGTGTGTCTAGTCTCATACATATAATACAAAAAGTACTGCAATACATTTTGACAACGGAGAAACAAAAAATAAAGAGGCTGTCCTGCAGGCAAGGAAAATTACTATCACCACTTTTGGTGACAAATGATGTTGAGTGAACAAAAACAATATGCCTGCAAAAGGTATTAAATTCACCAAATTATGTCAAATTATAACCACCCGTGTAAACATATGGACATTATTTTGATGTCCTATCTGCCAGAGCTAAGAAAAATACAACTGCATCTCATCTATTCTGTGATTTTTACTGTTATGTAGAAGTTGAGCATATGTATGGTTTTCTATTTTCTATTTATGTGAGCACCATTGACTGAGAAAGACACACACAGAAGATTCATTACACTACATGAATGTAATTAACTGCAGGTCCGAAACAACATATCAGCATCTTATTTGAAGGGTTTCTGTGGGATGAACAACTATCCAAATCTATTGTAAACAACACTTGTTTGGGATAAAAATCACAATTACATTCAATTATATTGTCACTACCCATTACAGTTTTTGCTTACAAGACACCATAAAACTTCAGTCAGGTTTTAGAATGAGGTTTCAATGTAGTAATGATATTTTTCTATGGTCATGAAACTTTTAACAAAGCTTTGATTCTGATCTCTTTGAAACACTAATGATGAAATCTTCGATTCTGAGGCTTTTATGTTGGGGGTGGGGGGTGGGGGAGAGACTTCACCAAGACAGAAAGCACCTTTCATCTTTTTACTCCTAAACCTCACAGAGCTGAAGTAGTTGGAGGCTCCAGAACTTTTAAACTCCCAGTGTAGAGGTATGTGGCACATGTTATTTAAAAAATAATGTAACTTTTTATAATAACACAATGCATAGAATCAAACTGCAAACTATTAAAGAGGGGCACCTGGGTGGCTCAGTTGGTTAAGCCACTGCCTTCAGCTCAGGTCATGATCCCGGAGACCCGGGATCGAGTCCCACATTGGGCTCCCAGCTCCACGGGGAGTCTGCTTCTCCCTCTGATAACTGTATCATATTTTATTTTTCCATATTCTGGTTAGTAGTTTCCACTACTGTTTCCATATTCTGGTTGTTTCCACTAATCTTTATAACAACCATTTGTAACAAACATCATTTAGTAGACATGTATATATCAGTACGATAGGCTCTTAGGAAAGAAATTGTAGATCAAACTGTATGATACGTATTGCCAAAATGTCTTTCTAGAGGTTCCTCCAACTGACACTCTCCTCATGAGAAAAACAGATATACATACGTATTTTCACATCTGTGTCACCATTGATGTTTTAATTAGCTTCCAAAGGCTAATAAGGACCTCCCTTGTGGAACTGAGCATTCATTTCTCTAGAACCTCAACCCTAATTCTCTTCCTGAACTAGGATCTACAGGCAGTAAGTGAGCCCATTTTCTACCATCTTTCCTTCCGATTTACAGCTACTGCTAATTAAATCACAAAATGAATGAGAGGTTTTAAAGATCCACGGCCTGCCCAGACATAGCGCAGAATCAGAAACGAATTAAGATCCGGTGGGCATCCTGAAAAGTTGGCTTCTCCCAGATCTAGTGTCCTTTTGGGTCTGGGCTCTGGTTTTTGCTTCATTTAAGCATATCATTAAGACACTTGATACACAGAGGCCCGGGGTATGGGAGGAGTTCCCAGAGTATGTTTTGCCTAAGCTCTGTCTACGTCTTCCCTCTCCAGGCCCCGTCAGGCCTCCTTGTTTAGTTATTAGTAGCATTTTGTTTCCTAGCAAAGGTATGTATGATCAGCACCAAGAAGCTTGCTTTCATTTGCTGCATACTTCCTAAGGGGGGAGCTGAGACAAATGCTATGACCTGCCTTGCAAATCTTCCCATCACTTACTGGCCGTGGGACCTTGGTCAATTTCAGACTTCTAATCTTACAGCCTAATGAGATCATTCACTCAATACAACCAGCCCAGAATGACAGGTTACACAGAAAGCTTCTAATACTCATTCCTCTCCTTAATAACCACCAATTCCTGACCCCTGCAGGCCCAGCACTATGATAAACTCACAGCAGTCTGCAAGGTAGGTGTCTTTGGACCTGTTTCCTCATTTATGAAATCAGCTGAGAGAGGTGAAGACATTACACTCAATCACAAAACAGGTACATTCTGAGTTCAGATGTCAAGGTCTGTCTCTGAAACTAAGGCTCTTTACTATTCCACCAGCGTTTCTCAAACCATATAAGGTCCCCAGACATTCCCTGAGGTACCTGCAGCTTCTTGGTCTAATCCAACTTTTGTTTTGAATTTCAATTATATACGTAAATTCATAGTTAAAATGGCATTCTCTTTAGCAGAGGCAATTTACAACGAAAAGAGAATTTTAAAGATTAATATTGTGGGGACGTATTTTTGTATCTCGCAGACTGGGGTTGAAAGTTTTTAACCATCCATGAGAACATTTACACTGAAAGGGACTATCCCTTTTAGGTATTCCTTGAATTGGACCATATCACCCCTTCTGTCTCTCCTCTTTTTCTCCTTCCCTCCATTCTTTATGCCATAAGCAGCAGTGACAATATGAACCCAAGGCTCCATGAGTAAATGCGTATTTCTTACTCTTAAATGTACCTGGATCAAGGGGTTGAAGTGACCATCCTTTAAAAATGTCATGTATCCTTGAATTTACAGGTCTGTTTTTCCCCGCAAGGTTCTTCACATCAGCTTTTTTATCCTCGGAGCCGGGTACTTTCATGCAGTAATCCAGGAAGCCGTTGGACCTCATGATCTCCGTATAGCCCTTCTCACAGCCGCAGACTCCACCCTGCAGCAGACAGAATAGTCCTGTGGTTACATGGTGATGAAGGGACAATGCAAAAGTTGCAATCACTTAATACCTGTGTGATGTGCTATGGCAGTTTGGGGTTTTCCAGCAACAGCGTTGCCAAAGAGATGAAAAACTGATCAGTTCTTTTTTGTGAATTCCAAAGTCAACCTTAAATACATCATCATATTTTCCTACGGGTTGACAATTCTCATGCCTTCCAATTAAGAAATCACAATTCTTTGCCAATAGAGGGCATTAACTCTATCCTTTTCTCTTACAGAGATGTCTGAGGCATTTAATCAAATTATCCTCCATTCCTCCCCACACCCACCTGCTGCTCACTCAAATCTGCTGCCCTTGATGCTGAGAAGTAAAGCAACAGGGATTATGTACGTAGTGCCTTTGGGCTTTGTGCTCTTTGATGTCTGTTTCCCCACCAGCTGCTGAATGTGGCCTACCCCCTTCTACCATTGATCACTAACTAGCTGGAACTACCTCTTTAATTGGAGCCTTGGTTCTGCCCTCAAGGAGGGCAGCCTAAATGGAGAAAAAGAGACAAGACTTCACCAAAGGCCCATTTCCCACACTCTTCCTTGGAGTAACCCGAGTGTTACGCTAGACCATATTCCAGTTGGCATTGTAACAATGTGTCCTTCCTATTTCTCTGTGAATTCCTGGTCATTTGTGTTAAATAGTCACCAGATACCCAAAATGGTGGTTGTGAGGCTAACTAGGACATCTGGCCCTAGGTGAGCCCAACAATATAAACATTTCCCAGAGCTCGGAGCTGGAAAGCACCCAACCAGCCCTGGCCAATTACAAAGCAAGAATAAATCACCCCACTGCGCTATGGTGCATAACCAGCTTCTCCCGCTTCTGTAGAAGAATAAGCTTACTGCTGTCGCCTTGCTATTGAATGGACACGAGTCCACCTGGATATGTTCTGTTTCTTTGGAAACATGCCCATCAGGGGAGGTTTTGTCTCTTGAAAAGCCCAGACCACCCTAGGTTCAGGGCCCTCACAGAGATGGGACTCTAGCGAGTGGTCCCTGACCAGTTATAATAAACCTCTCATTGTTTAACCCTTAGTGGTGTTGGCGGTGATTCACTGAGCGCACCCTATAACATTTGGGGGCTCATCTGGATGCAGTGCTCAGTCCTCACCACTAGTCTGACCAGCCTTGGGAGTTCGAGAGCCAGTGGGCATACAGGTGCCAACCCTCCCAGGCGGCCAACGAAGTTCTTTCACTTCAGTCGGGGGGTGGGGGAATCCTTGGTAAGGCTCAGTGCCCAGGGCTTTAGGCGGACTCACAATGCCATAGATCCTGAGAGGCACCTGGTTTACCTCTGGAGGTAAGTCTGTGGTAGTGTGCACACATCTGTATAGGCCAATAGGAGGCTGGATGCAGTGTTAACTCCCAGAATATTCTGGCAGTTAACTACTCTGGCCCACCGGTCTGTTCCCTGTCACTGGGCCCACCAGTCTGTTTTATTTGTTCCCTGTCTCTGTTGTCTCATTTTCTATCATGTGTTGTCCATACTTAGAATAATGGGACAGCAATGTTCCAACCTTTCCACTGTAACCCCTCTTGAACTAGTCCTCTGTTATTTTAAAGATTGTTAAGATGAAGCCCAGAAGTCTGGGGACCGGGTCCACAAAGGGAAACTAACCACGTTTTGTTCCCTAGAATGGCCAACGTTTAAGGTCGGATGGTTCCCTGAAGGGACCTTCGACCTGGCGCCAACTCTAAGAGTTCAGAACATCATCTTTGGAACCTGGGCCACCTGGATCAGATCCCACACATTGTGGCCTGGAGGCTCCTGGTTTAAGATCAGCCACCATGGATAAAAAGTGCCCTGACACGAGGCTCCTCGCCCTCTAACTCCTCCTCCATTCTTGTTTCAAGGCAGTTCCTGACAGAAGATCCCCAGTCCTACAGGACCCTCCAGAAGACACAGACGGGCCCCGCCTTATCACACAAGCCCAAGGTGAGATGCTAGAGGCCCTCTTAGCCAGCCACACATGGAGCAGTACCTCTAACCAGCCCTTGCACTGGCTGGTTTCCCAGTTAGCCCCGCCTATATCATAACCCCCTCCCCATAAATAGTCTACAAGTCCAGACTCTTCTTCCTGGGCCATGGCCCCTTTCCGCCAATCTTCCCCTTGAGAGAGACTCCAATCCTGGGGAGTGGAGGCGAGAAAATGGACCCCTGACCCTTCATGGTCTATGTCCCATTCTCCACCAGTGATCTATATAAGTGGAAAAACCAGAGTCCTTCCTTTTCTGAAAAACCTCAGGGTTTGCTCTCCCTGTTGGAGAGACTGTCAGCAACTCCTCCAAACCCTCTTTACCTCTGAAAAAAGAGTGCATTGCCGGGAGTCCAGGAAACTTGTTTTAGGACCTGACGGGAGACCTGCAGAAATCACCCACCTGGAACGAGGCTTCCCCACTGAGAGGGCAAGCTGGGACTCTAACACTGAGCACGGTAGGGAGTCTCTCACCACCTATCACCGGACTCTGTTGGGGGGGGGGGCTCTGGGCAGCTGCAAGGTGGCCCACAACTTTATCTAAGGTGAGTGAGGTTACTCAGGGTCCAGATGAATCACCCGCTCTTTCCTGGACGCCTATTGAACGTACACACCCATAGATCCTGAAAGCCCGGGAAATCGACGGGCCTTAAATATTGCCTTTGTCTCCCAGTCCACCCCAAATATTAGAAAGAAATACTAAGATCGAGGGTTTTGAGGGGAAACTGTTAACAGAGCTGATAGAGGTTGCACAGAAAGTTTATAACAACCGAGACAGTCCCGAAGACAGGCAGGCTTTAAAAAAATGGCCAAAGTTATAGTGGCAGCCCTTGAACAGGCAGGACCAAAAAAAGGGAACTCAGGACTCAGTAGAAAAGGGGGAGAGCACAAAAAGAAAACCTCTGTAGGAAAGGATCAATGGGGCCATTGCAAAGAGGCTGGACACTGGAAAAGCAGATGCCCCAATAAAAAGCCTAAAGCAGCACCGGTGCTCTGCCACTAGGCCCCAGGGCCCAGGGTAAAATTCACTGTACGGGGCAAGCCTACGGACTTTTTAGTAGACACTGGGGCCACATGCTCAGTCCTCCAGCAAACGAATGGCCCCCTAAATAACAAAAAGACTTTCATTCAAGGAGCAACTGGGAATGTTCTTGGACTACAGAACGGATAGTGAACTTAGGAAAGGGAACTATCACTCACTTGTTCCTAGTCATACCTGAATGTGGGTACCCGCTTCTGGGAAGGGACCTGCTCCATAAACTTTGGGCCAACATAAACTTTGAGGAAGCTTCCATTAATATAAAGCCCCAGCGAACCCAGCAAAATTCTTTCCCTTCCCTTGGGGGAAGACTAGGCGAGAGACCACAACCATCAAATCCGAACCTCCTCTCCCAGCTGCAAGTTGAATATCCTGGCGTGTGGGCAGAAAATAATCCCCCAGGGCTGGCAAAACACCAACTGCTGATAGTAGTCCAACTGGACAGCCAGAATGTTCCCATCTGGGTAAAACAATACCCAGTGCCATTAAAGGCCCACAAAGGAACTGAAAACCACATTAAACACCTCCAACATGCTGGGATCCTAGTCCCTTGTCATCCACCTGGGAACACCCCACTACTCTCAGTCAAAAAGGCAGAGATGGGGGATTACAGGCCAGTAGAGGACTGAAGGGAAGTCAACAAGCAGGTTGAGGACATACACCCTACCATGCCTAACCCCTCCACCCTCCTAAGTGGGCGCCCACCTGAAAGATATATGTATACAGTGCTGGACCTAAAAGATGCCTTCGTTGGCTAAAATGAGCCAGCCCGTTTGCTTTCAAATGGACTGACCCTGAAAAGGGAGAAAGTGGCCAGCTAACCTGGGCACGACCACCCCAGGGGTTCAAAAACTCCCCACCCTGTTCGACGAGGCACTCCATCGAGACCTCCAAGCCTTCCAGCCTGAGAACCCTGATGTAACCCCCCTCCAATATGTGGATGACCTCCTGTTGGCTACAATTCTGAGGATGACTGCCTCCGAGCCACCAAACATGTGCTGAGCACGTTGCAGGCACTGGGCTACCAAGTGTCAGCAAAGAAGGTGCAACTGTGACCCCTCACCCCCCGGGGCAGCCTACTTAGGAGACGTTCTCCAACAAGGTAAGAAAATCCTATCTGAACAGCGCATTCAGGCCATCACCCACATCCCAGCCCCCAGAAATAAGAGGTCCGTGAATTCCTGGGGGCTGTGGGGTACTGCCGCTTATGCATCCCAAGGTTTGCTGAGATCGCTAAACCCCTATATGCAATCAGAAAAGGGCCTGAAAAAGACTTCAGTTGGACTCAGCAGGGAGAACAAGCCTTCCAGACCCTCAAACATGCCTTGGTGTCAGCCCTGGCCCTCCCAGACACAAGAGAACCAACCATTCCATCTATTCATGGATGAAAGATAAGGGGTTTCCCAGGGTATCCTGACCTAGAGACTAGCCAATCTGTCAAAAAAATTAGACCTGGTGGCAGTGGGATGGCCCTCTTGAGAGCTGTCGCTGCCACCGCCCTGCTCACTCAATATTCTGACAAGTTGACTTGGGCCAACATCTGCTCATCACAGCCCCCCACACAGGAGGGGCCCTTCTGCGAGGAGCCCCTGAAAGATGGGTATCCAATGCCCGAATAACCCACTAACAGGCGCTGCTCCTGGATCAGCCCCACATTAAGTCCCAACAGACGACAGCATTCAACCCTGCCACCCTGATGCCTGAGAAGCAGACTTATCAAAACCCCAACACGACTGCTTAGAAGTGGCCAGCACCCTCCAAGGCCTGGGAGAGAACCTGACTGACGTCCCTTGGCCAGAACCTGACCTCCTCCTGCTCTCAGATGGCAGTAGCTCATATGCGACGGTGTCAGGTACGCAGGGGCAGAAGCAGTGACACTACAAGAGACCCTATGGGCAGAGCCTTTACCCCCAGAGACCTCAGCCCAAAAAGTTGAGTTAATTGCCCTGACGAAAGCCCTAAAGCTGGGTGCCAAGCAGACTGTAAATATCTACATAGACAGCCAATATGCATTTGCCACCGCCCATGTCCATGGAGCTATTTACAGAGAAAGGGGGTTACTCACAGCTGAGGGCAAGGACATCAAAAATAAAACTGAGACCCTAGATCTCCTTGCAGCCATCTGGGCCCCAGGAAAGGTGGCTACAATCCATTGCCCCAGTCATCAAAAGGGAGACTCTAAAAAAAGCAGTCGGTAACCGGCTGGCAGACCAGGCAGCTCAAGAGGCTGCCCTCCAAGGAGCCACCTGCCTGCTGACGTTCCCTCCTCCGGTGCTACCCGAACCTCCTGCCTACCGAGGATGACCTCCTGACAGGCCAGAAAACAGAGCCCACTAAGGACCTCCATGGATGGATAGGGCTCCGGACGGTAGAGTCTTCCTTCCACGAGCCCTGGGTCGACAACTTCTATAGCAACTTCATAAAGGAACTCATCTGGGAAGAACCAAACTAACTAATCAGAAAAGAATTCTTCCTCCCCCACTTAGACCAACTCACCCAAGAAATCATTCAAGGGTGTGTAGCCTGTCAGACTAACAGCATGAAGGTCAGTATAAACTCCCCAGGCACCCAAGACCACGGACTGACCCCCAGTAGACACTGGGAAATAGATTTCACAGAAATCAAGCCAGGTCAGTATGGTTATAAATACCTCAGACACATTCTCAGGATGATTAGAAACATTTCCTACCAAAACTGAAACTACACAGGTAACTGTCAAAAGATTTTAAATGACATTATCTCATGATATGGCCTACTCATTTCTGTGGGATCTGATAATGGGCCCGCCTTTATATCTAAAATTACTGAAGAAATTGCTAAATCACTGGGGATCAATTGGAACCTATGATGTGCATATCATCCCCAGAGCTCAGGCCAGATAGAAAGAATGAATTGGACCTTAAAGGAGACCTTAAATAAATTATCCATAGAGACTGGCGAGGGGTGGGTGACGCTCCTTCCCTTTGCCCTCCTTAGGGCACGATGTAAGCCATACATAAGAGATTTAACTCTGAGATTTTATTTGGCAGACTACCGCCACTGCTTCCCAAAGTTGGGCTAGAAATAATATCCAAAACCTCTAATCATAACTTATTTCAGTCATTATAGGCTTTTCAAAAAGTTCAAGAAAAAAATAATAAAGACAGCTTGTGCAGCCTTCCAAGGACCTGTTCCTGCAGAGCCCCACCTCTTCCAGCCTGGCGACCGAGTGTGGATCAAGACACATAAGGTTGAAGGTTTGAGCCCCAAGTGGAAGGGAATGGAGGCATGTCCACCTGCATATCTTCTGTTCCTTTGGAGACATACCGAAGAGGGTAGGTTTCATCTCTTTAAAAACTCAGACCACCCTAGGGTCGGGGCCCTCGCCGACTCCACTCTAGCGAGTGGTCACTGGCCAGCTATAATAAACCTCTCATTGTTTAACCCTTAGTGGTGTCAGCAGTGATTCACGGAGCATGCCCTATAACAATTTTCATGTACAATAAACCTCTCCAAGATGCTGGCTCTTGTGAGATACAACAAACAAGGATTTCTTTGTCTTTAGAAGTGAAACTGAAAATAAATGCTCTTCTATCCTCCAATAAACATAAAGACAATAGAGAAGAATGGAACAAGTTAGGCATAAAATGATGAATCTGTTTGACTCTGCTGTAGGCTGCCTGACCTGAAACTATCTGGCATTCTTGGAGTAGACCCTAGTCTCACATAGCCACTCAGTCTCGGTGATGCATAAGGATCAATACATTTGGGTCATCATTGATTGTTAACTGAACACATGATTTTAAGGAGCAATAGACACTAAAACTAAGGAGGGCACCTCAGTGTTCTATGAAAGGAAAAGGTCAGAAAAGTAGGATAAAATTAATAATTGTCATTGTTTAGTAAAAGGCAGCATTCCTATAATAATGACATTACAGCATTTCATTTCAAGATACTATAGAGTGTTCAGTAGAGCTAATTAAGATCACCTCTAGTCTAACTGAAGAGCTGTAACCAGTCATATGTGCCAAAAGTTCAAGGCAAAAAAGGGCATCCAGACAGCTGGGGGAAGGCTACGACTTCTATTTTGCAAACTTGATTAGCCTGTGAAGTTGCTGTTGCCCTCTTTTCTCCTCTATAAGCTTAGGCACTGGCTTTTCTGTGGTAAAGACTTAACCCACCTTGAAGTGAAGGAGCCATAAAATAGGATTGAGGGCTTGAATTATTCTTAACCAGATCATTTTTGGAAAGAGCGCATAATAATAAAAAAACTTGTTCCTTATCTTTAAGGAACATGACATAACTCTATAGAGGCACTGCTCACTATGAAGGCCATTGATTAGAATACGTTGCACATCCTGCATTAATTCCTGAGCAGTGGTAAATGGGAGTTAAGGGAGAAGGACGGAAGAAAGCATTCTGCTTTAAAAAAATGTGTGTGCATGTGCATATGTACTTTTTCTCTGAAAATTTACACATACTAGTGTAATCAGTTTACTAAATAGCAAATATGAACATTGATAAGATCTTTCAAAATAGTTTGGGTTGCTGAAAGACTAATAATGAAAGAATAAATCAACTGAACATGTATTGATAAGCAGAGCTAATATGAATTCACCATCTGAAAGGCAGATTTGGCTACAGCCTTAAGACATGGCCCTATTTAAAAAAAAATCCTAATGGCTATGATTTTTCCTGCAAATTCCTCTAGATGGTACCGTGAGCACATGGAACTGCTGCTGGGGCTGTAGCTTATGGAAAACATTGAACAGCAGGTGCAGAAGACCGCACTTACCGGTCTGGAAGGCTTCAGGGTGGGACTCACCTGGGTACAGTAGGAGAAAGGTTTTCTGCAGGCTGGACTGCATTGACGAATAGCAGCAGGACGTGCCTGAGGAGAGCAGCCTCCTACAAAAAATACAAAACAAACTAACACAAAAACCCACCATCGTTTGTGGACTTTTTTATGGTAAATGCTCAAAACAAAACAAAACAAAACAAAAAAACTGTTTTCCTTTCTGGCCACTCTGACAGTATTCTTTTTTTTATAAACATCTGTGACACATGGTCCGGCCGTATTTTATTAATTGCTCTAGGAAGAATTGTTTAAGATGGGAGGCTCTGCTAACAAGATGGTTTTGGTAGTTTTTGTACCCGCTCGATGGCAATGTCATTCTTTCATAGGACTCTGCTTGGGGGTCACATCTGTGTGCCGGGCCAGGAAAAGAAGGTATGAAATTTCAATTTAAGTTCAGGAGCAGAAAATATATCTGCTCAAAGACCCATTCTATGTATGTTTTTCTCCAGTGCCTGTATACCCCAATGAGACAATAAGCCAATTGGCAACAACCCAATGCTAAGAGAAAGCCATGGATAGGTTTATGGGCCACAATAGCAAACTCCTTGGTAAAACTTTAAATTTTATCTCAACCAGAATGCATATATACACACACACACACGCAGTCACATACGGAGCTTGATACATTTTTAAAAGCAAATGTATAAGCCCCTGGAGAGGCAATCATACATCTGAGACAGTACTTGCTGGTATTAAGTATTTTTGAGTAAACGGATGGAATAATGTCTCTATGCTCTGCAATAATTCACATATCAGTCCTGCCTTTTGGGATTCAGGTACTAGGCTAAGAACTTGATGTATCTGAGCGTAGTACTTAAATTGTATTTATTAATACTGGTTTCCTTTATAGATTCTAGCTTTTGCCTTACTATACTTGCCACCCAATTACAGTTTATGATTGGGTAGCTAGCAAAAAGCTTTGAGCCCAAGGTGGTGTAGGAAACAGATCTACATTTTCCCTGTGAAGGAAGCAGCTAAATTCCTAGTGTTACTCAAAGAACAAAAATCATCACAGGGAATAACCCCCCCCACCCCCTAAATCCAGAAGTATACCTACGTGTAAAATGGATAATTTGGACACAGTGGCAATGACCACATGGTATTGTTACTACCAGTACTCTTGGGGTAGGGGGTGTTTCCACTCTTTTAACCAGTGATCCCCAAAGAGCAGTGTCTGTGCCCCTGGGGACATAATCTCTAGGGCATCAGCCAGAACATACAAGAATTTGTGTAGTTCATACAATAGTTTGTTTAAATTGGAAAAATGAATGAAGCTGTAATAGTTAACAGCTGGTAGTGAGAACATGAGCTCATCAGTGGATGGCCGGGTGCTGTACGCTGTGGGACAAGCCCACTGAGGAGAACTGGATACTGTAACCCACACCGGCCGACTCTCAGGGAACGCTGCTCGGGGTGTTCCTGGTTAAACCGATTTACAATGTATTCAGTTTCAACAATGACTTACAAAACGGGCAAGCAGCTTAAAATAAATTTACTGTATGGATAAACTATGGATTAAAGGGATACAATAAGGCAAATACAGGCAAACAAGACAAAGAGCTGACAATTCTTCCATTCCTATAGAAGAAGAGAAATTTCTCATTGATACGATAAGCCCTGTCAGCTGCAGTAAAAACAATGACAATTTTCTGAGAAGGCACTAAAAACCTTTAAAATTGAAATCATTTGTATAATCAGATTGAATCCACTGTCACGAGTAAGAAAGCCTTTGCTCCGTCTATGTTTAGTTATTAAATGGTAAGGACTAGCAAAATATCCAAAACCAAACTTCCAGTGAAGAATACAGATATCTTTGTAACTTACAGCAAAACAGGATTTTTGCACCATTAACAAATATATTTTATTATATCTTTACCCACCCTTTTATAATATGATATGGTAGCATCATATAGAATAGAATGTTGAGATATGTCCTCAAAAACTTTTTACTGAGAAGGTAAATGACTTAAAACTTTAGGAACTGTTGTTTTAAACTCCTATGTGTCTTTTCAGCCTTTGTCTCAGAACATGATATTTAAGGAAATTTTCTTGTGTAAGTTGTTGGATATATTACGGGTCTTGGGATAGAACTGTTTGCTTTCTAAGATGTAAAGGTCTATTACTCAGCCATGAGAATGAAGTCTTGCCTTTTCCCAACAATGTGGTTGGACCTAGAGGGTATTATGCTAAGTGAAATAAGCAAGACAGAAAAAGACAAACACCATATGATTTCACTTATACATAGAATCCAAAAAACAGAACAAATGAACAAACAACAACAAAATAGAAAGAACCAGACTTAGAAATACAGAAAACAAACTGGTGATTGCAAAAGGTGGGGGAGGGGAGATGGGTTAGGTAAAAATGGGTGAAGAGAATTAAAAGGTACCAATTTCTAGTTATAAGTCACAGGGAAGAAAAATGCAGCATTGGGACTATAGTCGATTATACTGTAATACAGTTATTATGGTGGGCATCTTGTATATAATTATTGGATCACTATGTTGTATACCTAAGTCTAATTTAATGCTATATGCCAGGGATACTTCAATTAAATATTTAAAACAAAATAAGGTCTAGTGACAATTTTCTGTGAAGAGCATCTAAGGCCACCTGCTCAGTCTTCTAATTTGTAAGCTAATTCTTCTCACAAACAGCAACACTCAGAGATCTTTTTGATGTGCCCACACAAATCTTAGGCAGGAATACCTGTGACATTAATGCCATCTGAACGTTGGCACCATACAGTTCGTTCATTATTGTTCCAAAGACTTGCTTTCCATGTGTAGTGATAACATTTGCCTCCTGCAAGTAAATATGATAACAGCGGTTCTATTACACCTCACATAAAAATAGAATAAGCATTGATCAATCAAGGATGAGAATCGAAAAGTGCTTTTGGTACCTGTACAAGGGCGTGTTTCTAGAACCTGCTGGGGGCAGCTGTCTTGGTTCTCGAAAGACTGGACTATAAATGCCCTTGACCTAGATTGGCGGCCCATTGTCTCAAAGCTTCTTCCATTGATGCAGGTTAATTCACATGTGCTCCATTCTGACCATTCCGTTAGGTGGCAGTCTCCTGGGTGATTGTGCAGGACAGAGCAAGGAAAATAACATGAGAACTGGCACTTGGAAACGTTTACATGGACAGGCTCCACAGTGACATCTGTGGTGATGGCAAATGATGGGGTGGGATGGACACACTCTACATGCTACCTTGACCAAGTTTTCACTAAGAATACACTACAAATGATAGCTGATGGTTTAACCTAGTTTAGCAAGACAGTATCAAAAACTAAATTGCCACTACTTCACTTCAAATCATGGTAGTCTTATCTAGAGGACATAATGTGTCTTCTAGTAATAATAAACTTTTCAGAACAGTAACTCAGTTTTCAAAGAGATGTGCAATGTCATAAAATAGATGCTCGTAGACACCATATGAAGGGGAGAAGTTGATCTATGAAGTGGCATTATCTCTGAGTATAAAGAATGTTTAATAATCTGAACAGACATAATTGTGTGTGTATATCTACATAAATATGAATGTGATTATACACACATTGTGGATATATATTCAGCCACCTGAAACTTGGGCCATATGAGCTAGGTTGGCTATTAGGACAAAAAATCAACTCATACATTTTATGATGCCCTCTAATAATGATGCCCTCACAATTACTGAATACTTTCACCACACCATCTTTCAGGAGTTCATCAACTCAAAGATCCAGTCAGCATTTTTTGAGTGCTAGATACTGTCAGGTTAGGCATGAACACATTTTCTAGATAGAACCACCATTGGTCCAAGGCACTACAGTCTATGTTCCTGATAAAACACCAGTGATGTGACAAAACTCTAACTTCATTCTTAAATTTCCAAGTCTGGTGCTTTTTTTTTGCCTCTTACCTACTTTGCCTCCACTGAAGCTGTAGGGATCTGCCAAAGTGATAACTTTATTGCATTTTTAATTGTGGTTAATTCAAAATTTCAATTTTGATGACAGCTTCTCCAGGAAAAGAATAAAAAATAAAAAATGACTTTAAAAATCACCAGGGAAGTACCTCCCAATCATTTAAAACTACATACCTGGGCAAGGCACAGAACATGGCTGTTTCAGGATGCTGTCTTGAAAGGGCATTTCTCCACACAGTGCATCATCTACACTTACGGCTGAGTCAGAGCTTGAACCATTGTGGACCACACAGGACAGGCTGCGGATCTGGACTCCTTCCCCACAGTCTCCACCCTATGAAAGGAAAGGCTACTTTCAGAATTACCCAAACACTTAGCATCTCCCAGTTTTCTGGCTCTGGC
Source organism: Spilogale gracilis (assembly GCA_004023965.1). NCBI lineage: Eukaryota > Metazoa > Chordata > Mammalia > Carnivora > Mephitidae > Spilogale > Spilogale gracilis. The sequence continues at coordinate 5,388 of PITA01022393.1, read as the reverse complement.
CACCTCTCACCCAGGAAAATCAGCAGCTTCCTTCTCTTGGGAGGTATCTTTCCATTGTTGACAATAACGCGTTGCTGAGCAATTCTCCTAGAGCTGACAGAGAAGCTGAGGTAGAAATGCAAATTTATTCCATGGAATTTATGTACTCAGAATAGGACGATTTATTTTGGAACTCAGCCAGGATGGACTGAAAAAGAACAAACAATATGAAATTTGTCTAGGTGTATGCATTAAAATGGCCTAATCCATAATCAGTCCCCAGGAGAGCTGGTACAGCCACAGGCCATACATTTCTTTTTTACTTTGCTTGTTTTTCTTTGGTAGTGAATTCGGTATTTTCTCATATGGATTAGGTTGGGGTTCCCGATAAAACACTGATTTTTCTCTCTTGCCACAAGAGGTTGTTTTCCCAGCATGCCTTCTGTGTTGAACCAAGTTTTTGAAGATACTTAATATAAATCCCACTCAGATTTTTTCTGGGCAATTAGAAAAAAATTGTGCAGTGGCTCACAGAAACAGAAACTTAGAACTGGAAAGCTCCTCGTGCTTACCTGACCTAACCATCTGCCTGATGAAACGTTTCCTACTATAACGTTTTTGGCAGATATTCACGAATATTTTCTCCTCAGTTTTTGTCAGGTGTCCATACTTCAAAAAGAAGTCTACTGGATACGTGGATAGCTTAGGAAAGTAGCTCTGCTTTTTTTCCATAAGTACCGCACAAAATGGAGCCTAAGGCAGAGCTTCTATGCTAAGGAGGAAGAGTCCCAGGGTGGCAAGAGAGAGGGCAAAGAACTACAGCAGGAACGGAGGGAAAGCAAATACAAGGCAGTGAGTTACCAAGCTGGCCTCAACTTCAGAAGTAAGCCCCGCTGGCTTCTTGGACTCCTGTGTCTTCCAGACAGGCCATATGGTCACACCATGCCTCGGTACTGTCCAAGATGGGGGAGGGAGGCAACCCCAGGCAGTATTAACTCCCCTAAACTTCCGAGCTGGCCTACTCAGTTTGCACCAGTTTCAGAATTCAGTGGAAGAGCTGGAGTTTTCAAGACTATTGCTCATATGGCAGGAGAGGGGAGAGAGAAAGAGCTAGAGCAAGTTCCCATCTCTGCACCTGTGCTGCTGCAGGCAGGGATGCCACGTGCTCTAATCCACTAACTCATTCTTAGGTAGCGGTCTGGTAACTGTGCCCTGCACTGGGAAACTGCGGTTCATCTTCTTTTTATGCCTTCCGTGCTGCAGGAGCCAGAAAGTGCCTTTCCAAGGCTTTGGAGCTGTGTGGCCTTTGGGGCGGCAGGAGCGAAGGCGGAGCAGGTGGTTGACCAATGCAGGATAGTGGGCCAGGGCGTGGAGCATGTCTGGGGGCTTCTGGGCCTGCCGAGCACTGACTGGGCCGGCCACTGTGGCCGCAGCTGCTGAGTGCCAAGGGCAGGCTGGGGACAGACTGCTGGACGTCCAGGCTGCTACCAAGTGGCTGCTGAGGAACATTCTTTACATAATAAGGAAGTTATAATTCAAAGACCTACTAACAAGTAAAGGTGCAACTTAGAGGAGGTTCAGGTTGTAGCAACTTGAAGCTTAAAAAATCTGAACAGGCACAAACTGGGGCCATCATCTTCGCTTCTAGAGATGTTTTAACAAGAATTAGCATTTCTTTATCCAAGACGACAATTCCCACACCTGTTTTATCAATACGTCATAATTGCTCTGGTCATTCCTCTGGCTACTGTGAAAACGTCAAAAGAAATGCACCCTAATTTTGAACCTAGTTGCAAGGTTGGGAGCTGGAAGTTCAGAGTTAATTAGTGTAGATCCATTTAGCTTTAGTAAATGTTTACTCCCTAAAGTGGAAAATGGTTTAAGTTGAATTTCTCTTTTGGGGGGGTCTCTCTCAGAGGTCATTATTCTGGATGATGGATCCATTGCCAAATTGTCTGAGGTGTGTGTTTTGCTATAGGGTGCTTGGGGAAAAGAGTCTGAAGACACTGCAGCACGTATGCAATTTGAAATTTGCGGCGATCCTCGGGTAACAGAAGATGCAGTTGATCAAGAGTTTTGTTTGAAAAGACAGGAAATAAGTCTCCAAATGGGATGCCTTTAAAAACCAAGACACACACTACTATGTTTCTCGAATATATCCAGTGTCAACTTGAATCTCTTCTATCTTTGACAACAGCAGCCATAAGATAAAGAGAAATCAGTATCTGAATGATAATCTCATTCATAAAACAAGCATTCACTCACTCTCATTCATGAAACTCCATACACTAGAGACTGAAAACAGACCTGGGCTTCTTTCAGCAAGACCATCAATAAGCAAGGATTCTCTTGCTGACTCTCCTCTGTCTGCATCATTAATGGATGTCTTGTATGCTCTGAACTGGCATCTCCACCAGATGTGGAGAGGCAGGTGGTGATAAGAATCATAATCACAGTTTTAATCGAAATTATAACAGCAACTACAATTTATTGAGCTCTTAATTTATGTCAGGTACCATGGTAAGTAAGCACTTTATTAAAACTGTATAATCCCTACCAAAAGTTCCCAGAAAAACAGGTACAATTGCTACTCTCCTGATAGAGAAAAAAAAAAAAAAAAACCAAAACAAAAAAAAAGCAACAGAGAGAGAGAGAGAAACCAAAACAGATTTGGAGAGCTAGGAACTGACAGAACCTTGACCAAAAGAAAGCTCCCTAAATTTGGGAGTCTGAGCTCCTAAAACAGGTTCATCAGTCTGTATATGGCTACATGTCATCAGTTGAGGACTCCAGAAAGAAACATTTAGAAAACACTAAAAAAGTGAAGCCAGAGGATGAACGCTTCCTTGTGCTAATCTCTTTCCATGCAGGTCTGGCCGAACTGGCACAGCTTCTGGGCCCTGCATCAGCTGCTCTAGGGTTGGATCCAGTGGAAGGCAGTGGGCAGCTGGGACACCCCCGCCCCGCCCAGGGTGTGACTGCCCCATCTGTACTGGCAGGCAAGGACAGCCAAGGAGAAGCAGGACTGCAGCTGTGAGAGGGGGATGTTCCTTTGTGTGCAGGGGCCCACATGTATTTAGATCAGTAATGTTAAACTCTGTTGACATACACATTTAAGAAAAGGCAATCTTCTAAAAAGATACTGGGTTATCTGTCTCACAAAGAGTCGAGAGTCAGGCTTCAAGGAATGCAGAGATGCAGCTTGAACTCAGGTAAAATTCAACTCCTATCATCATGCTTCCCTTTCCCTTTTGCCTCCTTTTTTTTCTGTGTCCTCGTCTTTGCTTCTTCTTGCTTCCTAGCTCCATATTTTATCCACAAGGCAGGAAAATGTGGTGCATTAGAGTTTGCGAAAATGCCGTATTTGAACAGCTTCAGTACCATTCCACATTCTTAGGGAAGGAGGCTGACGGGCCCTGTATGGGTAAGGTGCCTACCAAGAGCACTCACTATAGACCTGTTTTTCGAGGGCTTTGCCTGGATTAAGTCAGACTGCAGGGTTTCCTCCTGGCTGGAGGTGCCAGTGAACAATAAGAAGCCATCTAGAAATCAGAAGCAGTTCTGAAATTTCAGGGTACACTTGCAGCTAGGGTCTCCCAGGGCCCCCAAGCCTGGGTATCTCCAATGGATGCCACAACCCCCAGTCCCCACTGGCAGTTCTAAGGAAAATGTGTACGACCCACCACTCTCGCTTCAGTAGTTTTGGCAAAAAGCTCAGCATCTGACAGCAACCTGAAACACGACATTTGGCGTTTCCCCAGAATGTCCCCGTGGGACAACTGGGCAGATTTGCGTGTTAAAAAAAAAAAGAAAAAAAGGCTCCTGACACCCGAGAAGTTAAAAAGGGAAGGTAGGAAAGAACAAGTAAGGTAGTAGCATAGTTGCATGCCTAGCAAGACTTGGAGATAGAGGTTTACCACCCTTCCCTCCCTCCCCTCTAAATTTTTTCTCCCTTCCCCTGCAATGGGTTCCTGAATTGAGTTTATTTTCTCTACTCTGTCAACAGTTATCACTATGCTAAGGAAAAACATTCCTTCCATTTCCTTATTGGGATTCCAAACAGCATTTACAATTGCTCAAGATTTAGGAAAGAAGACTTTTGACTCACAGACCAAGAATTCATATTTAAAGCCATTAGGTTACGACTGAATTAATGAGCACGGCTATCTTATTTTCTGTAAAAAGGAGACTGAACAAATATACCACACACTGATGTTCCTCTGGGACTATTAAAATACATGGGCATTTAACTTCTGCAAGATGCTAATGCTGCCTGACAATGTCATCCTGACAAGAACACTAACCATCTCTATGAGAATACTCGGCAGATTTCTTAACGCATAATCACAATTATTGTTACCTAATTAAAATGTGCTTTGGAATATGAACTGAGGAATAAGCTAGTAAAATAAGAAAATAAAGAAAATCAATGCGCTTTTTCTTACACAAGAAACCGCAGAAAATGCAGTGGAGGATCTTTGCTGACCCAGCGAAAGCTCTGGGTCTGTGATATATGATGATGTTGCTAGGCATTTATATTTCAGGTCAATAAAAAAGTAATCATTGAGGAAAATGTAGTAACCTTGGTTCATGTAATAATGTTAAAACATAACTTTCATACACTTTTGGTTTTCTGCCCATATGCAAGATTTTGTCTAAGCCTAAAAGTGCCTCTTGAAGAAATACGGCAAGCTGTGCATTTCCATCGCATCAGGGTTTTGCCTAATTAAATACTGATTTGATATTTTCAATAAGCCAAGAATGTAACACTGCATTCCGGAGAATACCTAAGAGAATGAAAGTCCAATGACCCTGTTAGAATCCGTGCCTAATAAATGCCTGTTTTCCTGGCAACACCACTTGGCCTGAGGTTAAGTCATTCGCTTGTAGTTTTTTGTGTGCTCTACTGCATAAAAATACATTGTGCCAGGCCCCTAGTGCTGTGAAATTTATTCCATCAGCACATAGGTTGACCAGACAAAAGCTTTATTTTTTTTTATCCTTTAAAGATTTTATTTATTTGACAGAGAGAAACACAGCAAGAGAGGGAACACAAGCAGGGGGGGTGGGAGAGGGAGAAGCAGGCTTCCCGCTGAGCAGGGAGCCCGATGTGGGGCTTGATCCCAGGACCCTGGGATCATAACCTGAGCTGAACGCAGACGCTTAATGACCAAGCCACCTGGGTGCCCCCAGACAAATGCTTTAGAACTACTAAAAAGCATTTCTTTAAGTATCACCACGTGACCTACCTCCAATCTACATGTGGACCAGCTGCCGAGGACCCAGCTGTAGCAGGGTATCACGGGGCAGGTTTTCTGCTGGGTCAGCTCTGTGGGGCATGGCCGTCCTTCTCCTCGGGTTGGCATAATGATGAATCGAGTCCGACTCATCTGACCTAAAATGATAAGG
>PITA01022392.1:0-30454 GCA_004023965.1 Spilogale gracilis | reverse complement strand
AGAGGAAGACTGAGAGAGGAAGAAGGAAGAGCAGAGCGAAGAGACAAAGCCATGAGACTGAGAGTCTGAGAGACAGAGACACAGACACAGAGAGAGAGACAGAGAGCCTGTGCAGAGAGAGGCAAAGCAAGAGAGAGCGAAGCAAGAGATAGAGAGACAGAAAGAGAGATTGAGGCAAAGGCTGAGAGCCTGCAAAGCAAGAGACTGAGACAGAGAGAGACAAAGCAAGAGAGAAACAGAGACAGAGAGAGAGAGAGAGACAGCAACGGAGAGGAGAAACAGAAACAGCCAAGCAGAGAGCAAGAGAGACAGAACCAACTGTTTGCCTAAAGCTATATTGATGTAACTAAAAGGCTTTAAATAAAGAACCCTGAAGACACAGTTTTCAGGAGAGGAGATCCCCACGCCACTCTTCGAGTCAGGTCTCCTCATTCTATCGCCGACTCCATCGCCACCTTTGGGGAACCCCGACCAACTGCTGCCAGGGCCGGCTCCCGGCACATGAGAAGGTAGGAGGTCAGAGGGAAAAGCAGACTCCCCACAGAGCTGGGAGCCTGATGTGGGACTTGATCCCGAGACTCCAGGATCATGACCCAAGCTGAAGGCAGTCGCCCAACCAACTGAGCCATCCAGGTGTCCCAGAGCAAAGGTTTTTAACTTTGATGAAGTTCAATGTTTTTTCCTTTTATGGATCATTCCTTCAGTATCATAGCTAAGAATTCTTTGCCTAACCCCAGGCCACAAAGATCATCTCTAGCATTCTCTTCTAAAAGTTTCATAGTTTTACTTCAAATATTTATATCTATAATCAAGTTTATTTTACTACCAAATTCTATTACATCATCCAAGAACTATAAATTAATTTTTATTGGGTTTAAATTCACATAGCATAAAATCAACCATTTTAAAGTATACAGTTCAATGGCTCTTAGTATATTCATAATATTATGAAACCACAACCTCTATCTAAAATCCAAAACATCTCACTTCTCAAAACAAAACACAAGCCTGTACCCATTTTTTCCTTCTTGTGACCTACTTGATTTCTGTTTCTGTGGATTTACCTATTCTGGACATTACATGAGATGACAACAAATGATATGTATTCTTTTTTTTTTTAAGATCCTATTTATTGGGGCGCCTGGGTGGCTCAGTTGGTTGGACGACTGCCTTCGGCTCAGGTCATGATCCCGGGTCTCCGGGATCGAGTCCCACATCGGGCTCCCTACTCGGCGGGAAGCCTGCTTCTCCCTCTCTCACTCCTCCTGCTTGTGTTCCCTCCCTGGCTGTGTTCCTCTCTGTCAAATAAATAAAATCTTTAAAAAAAAAAAAAAGATCCTATTTATTTACTGGAGAGAGTGAGAGAGAGCACAAGCTGGGAGTGGGGCTGAGGGAGAGGGACAAGCGGGCTCCCTGCTAAGCAGAGAACCGGACTCAGGGCTCCATCCCAGGAGCCTGGGATCACGACCTGAGCAGAAGATAAATGCTTAACCGACTGGGCCACCCAGGCACCCAACACATGTTCACTTAGCATGTTTCCAAGGCTTGTCCATGATGTAGCAGGTGTCAATATTTCATTCCTTTTGGGACACCCAGTTGGCTCAGTCAGTGGAGCATGGAACTCTTTTTTTTTTTTTTTAAAGATTTTATTTATTTATTTGACAGAGAGAAACACAGTGAGAGAGGGAACACAAGCAGAGGGACTGAGAGAGGGAGAAGCAGGCCTCCCGCCGAGCAGGAAGCCCGATGTGGGACTCGATCCTGGGTCTCCGGGATCATGACCTGAGCCGAAAGCAGTCGCTCAACCAACTGAGCCACCCAGGCGCCCTGGAACTCTTGATCTCAGAATTGAGAGTTTGAGGCCCACACCTGGGGGAGAGTTTACTTAAAAAAAAATTAAAAACATATTTGATTTCTTTTTCTGGCTCAGTAATATCCTATCATTTATAGATCTACAATTTAGTGATCCATTTGTCCGCTGATGGGTATTTGGGTTGTTTCTGTCTTTTGACTCTTAGGAATAGTGCGTATGTACAAATATGTATTTGACTACTTGTTTTCAGTTCCATCGTGTAAGGAGCTGGTAGTGGAACTGCTGGGTCATGAACTGATAAATTGTTTAACTTTTCAATGAACTGATAAATTGTTTTTCCACGGTGGTTGCACCATTTTACATTTGTACCAGCAAAGTATAAGAATTCTAGTTTCTCCACATTCTCGTCGACACTTGTTACTTTTGTTTTTAATTATCTTCATCCTGTGGGTGTGTTATGCTGTCTCATTATGCTTAGGATTTGCATTTTCCTAATGACTAAGGACGTTGAACATCTCTTCATGTCATTTTTGGTAATTTGATTGCCTTCTTGAGTTCTTTAAAGAAATAGTCATTGGGGCGCCTGGGTGGCTCAGTTGGTTAAGCGACTGCCTTCAGCTCAGGTCATGATCCCAGACCCGGGATCAAGTCCCGCATCGGGCTGCCTCCTCGGCAGGAGGCCTGCTTCTCCCTCTCTCACTCCCCCTGCTTGTGTTCCCTCTCTGGCTGTGTTTCTCTCTGTCAAATAAATAAAATCTTTAAAAAAAAAAAAAAATAGTCATTCATGTCCTTTGATGCACAAATGTTTTTAATGTCTCTATAATAAATTTTGACTCAATTTTGAAGGGAGCACCTGGCTAGATCAGTCGGTGGGGCTGCTACTCCTGATCTCGGGGTTGTGAGTTCCAGCCCCAGTCCGGGTATAGAGATTACTTAAAAATTAAATCTAAAAATAAATAAAATAAAATAATAAAATAAAATAAATAAAATAGGCATGCCCTAGATGCGTGGGAGTGGGTGTCTATATGATAATCACCTGTGACCAACCAAGAATAACCAGTCCCTAAAAAGGAAGTGACCTGTTGAAGGTGTTATCAATAGATATGTTAAAAGGATTTAAGTTCCCTGGTTAGCTTTCTATAAAAGACCAATTCTAAAAGCCCTCAGGTGGTAACCCTGTCGGGACCCCTCTCACTTCTAAGAGCTTTTTTTGGATCCTTTCTTAATAAACTTCTATGGCTTTACTCAAAAAAATTTAAAAATAAAACAAAATATTTAAAATAAATAAGGCATAAGTTTAAGTCAAAGTGAGGTTTTCTGCATATGGATATAGAGTTGTTCCAATATTATTGGTTGAAAAGATTATCCTTCCCCCATTGCACCAATGTCAAAAATTAGATCTCTATATTTGGTCTGCATATCAAAACATTCACCAATAGCACATTGTTTCGATTACTTTAGCTTTAAAATGGGTTGTGTAATTACTTCAGTTTCATTCCTCTTTTTCAAGATTGTGTTAGCTATTTGCCTTTTCTTGTCAATTTTATTTATTTTACTATTTTTTACATTTTTATTTATTTATTTATTTGACAGAGAGCGATCACAAGTAGGCAGAGAGGCAGGCAGAGAGAGGAGGAAGCAGCCTCCCTGCCGAGCAGAGAGCTCGATGTGGGCCTCGATCCTAGGACCCTGAGATCATGACCTGAGCCGAAGGCAGAGGCTTTAACCCACTGAGCCACCTAGGCACCCAACTATTTATTTTAAAGATTGTATTTTTTTTTAAAGATTTTATTTATTTATTTGACAGAGAGAAACACAGCTAGAGAGGGAACACAAGCAGGGGGAGTGAGACAGGGAGAAGCAGGCTTCCCGCCGAGCGGGGAGCCCGATGCGGGGCTCGATCCCGCGTCTCCAGGATCATGACCTGAACCGAAAACAGTCCTTAACCAACTGAGCCACCCAGGTGCCCCTAAAGATTGTATTTTTAAGTAATCTCTACATCCAGTGTGGGGCGCAAACTCACAACCCCAAGATCAACAGTCACATGCTCAACCAACTGAACCAGCCAGGTGCCCCTTCATATAAGTTTTAGAATCGTTTTATCTATGTCTGTAAAAAATCCTTGTTTTTAAGATTTTATTTCATTTATTTTTATTTACTTTTTTATTATGTTAGTCGCCAGTTAAGACTTTATTTTTAAGTATTCTCTACTCCCGTTGTGGGGCTCGAGCTCACTACCCCAAGACCTATTTTAAAGATTTTATTTTTAAGTAATCTCTACATCCAACATGGGACTTGAACTCACAACCCCAAGATCAAGAGCCTTGTTCTCTACCACTTGAGCCAGCCAGGCACCCCTCCCCATTTATTTAGATCTTCCTTTGTAACTTTCATCATAGTGTTGTAGTTTTCCTGTGTGTTATAAGATTTATACCTAAGCATTTCATTTTTTCAGTATTATAAATGATATTAATTTTTTAAACTTTGGTTTCCACTTGTACATTGTTAGCATATAGAAAGAAATATGGTTTTTTGTGTGTGTTGGCCTTGTATCCTGTGACCTTGCTAAATTCACTTATTGGTTTAAGGAGGGTTTTTTGTGGAGACCTTGGGATTTTCTATGCAGATAATCATGTTATCTGATAATAGACACAGTTTTATCTCTTCCTTTCAGATATCTATGCCACTTATTTCTTTTCCTTGCTACCAAGATTAGATTATGAGCCGTTTTTAATCACAACATTTCTTTTTTTGGGCGCCTGGGTGGCTCAGGGGGTTAAGCCTCCAGCTTTGGCTCAGGTCATGATCTCAGGGTCCTGAAATCGAGTCCCACATCAGGCTCTCTGCTCAGCGGGGAGCCTGCTTCCCCCTCTTTCTCTGCCTGCCTCTCTGCCTAGTTGTGATCTCTCTGTCAAATAAATAAATAAAATCTTGAAAAAATAATCATAATAATTTATTTTATTTTTTCAATGTTCCAAGATTCATTGTTTATGCCCCACACCCAGCACTGCATGCAATTTGTGCCCTCAATACCCACCACCAGGATCACCCATCCCCCTGCCCCCTCCCTTCCAAAACCCTAAGTTTTTTTCTCAGAGTCCAAAGTCTTTCATGGTTCATCTCCCTCTCTGAGTTACCCCAGTTCATATTTTCTTTCCTTTTACCTACTGTCTTCCATGTTCCTCCTTATGCTCCACAAGTAAGTGAAACCATATGATACTTGACTTTCTCTGCTTGGCTTTTTTAACTCAGCATAATCTCTTCCAATCCCATCCATGTTGCTACAAAGGTTGGGTATTCATCCTTTCTGATGGAGACGTAGTATTCCATTGTATATATGGACCATATATTCTTTATCCATTCGTCTGTTGAAGGGCACCTTGGCTCTTTCCACAGTTTGGCAATTGTGGCCATTGCTGCAATGAACATTGGGGTACATATGGTCCTTCTTTTCACTACATCTGTATCTTTGGGGTAAATGCCCAGTAGTGTAATTGCAGGGTCACATGGTAGCTCTATTTTTAATTTTTTAAGGAATCTCCACACTTTTCCAAAGTGGCTGCACCAACTTGCATTCCCACCAACAGTGCAAGAGGGTTCCCCTTTCTCCACAGCCTCTCCAACACTTGTTGTTTCCTGTCTTGTTAATTTTGGCTATTCTAACTGGTGTAAGGTGGTATTTCAATGAAGTTTAGATTTGAGTTTCTCTGGCTAATGATGATGAACATGTTTTCATGTGTCTGCTAGCCATTTGTATGTCTTCTATGGAGAAGTGTTTATGTCTTCTGCACATTTTTTGATGTACTCACAACATTTCTGACACCAAATGTGTGAGTTTTTTCCACACCAGCAATTGCTCTGACCAACTGTGTGTCCTACAATTTAACACAATTTTTTAAAAAGATATTTATTTATTTATTTATTTATTTATTTATTTATTTATTTATAAATAAGAGCCAAGCACACATGAGAGTGGGCAGCAGTTCATTGCGGGAAGGGCAAGGGAAAGGGAGAGAATCCCAAGGACATTCCCTGCTAAGTGCTGAACACAGAGCCTGATGTGGAGCTTGATCACCCGAAGATCGTGACCTGAGCCAAAACCAAGAGCCAGACGTCTGACTAAGCCACCAGGTATCCCTAATTCAATTCTGACACTAACTACCCAGAGTTGGCAGAGATCGCATGGATTAAGGCTCTGTCCCACAAGACTCTGTCACCCTCTCCCTGATCCCAGACACCAATCTCAAGTCCCAGGTTATCCTTCTGATAAACCAGATTGTCAGTTTGGATAATTTACTAGAGTGGCTCACAGGATTCAGGAAAACACTTTACTCACCATTATCAGATTTATTGAGGATAGAACTCAGGGTCGCCTGTGTGGCTCACTTGGTTGCTTATCTGCCTTTGGCTCAGGTCTTGATCCTGAAGTCCTGGGATCATCGAGCCCCATGTCAGACTCCCTGCTCGGTGGGGAGTCTGCTTCTCCCTCAGCCCCTCAACACACTCTCATGCTTGCTCTTACTCTCCCCCTCTCAAATAAATAAATAAAATCTTAAAAAAAAAAAAAAACAAACAGGGGCGCCTGGGTGGCTCAGTTGGTTGAGCGACTGCCTTCTGCTCAGGTCATGATCCTGGAGACCCGGATCGAGTCCCACATCGGGCTGCCTGCTCGGCGGGAGGCCTGCTTCTCCCTCTCTCGCTCCCCCTGCTTGTGTTCCCTCTCTGGCTGTGTTTCTCTCTGTCAAATAAATAAATAAAATCTTAAAAACAAACAAACAAAAAAACAAAAACAAAAACAAGACAACAACAACAAAAAAGGATACAACTCAGAAATAGCCAATAGAAGAGATGCCAGAGGCAAATATGGAGGAAGTTTCTCAGAGCTTCCATTCTTTCTCTGGGGTGCCACCTTCCTGGCACCTCAATGTTTCCAACAACATGAAGCTTTCTGAACTCTGTCATTTTGGGGGTTTATGGGGGTTTCATCATGTAGGCATGGTTGATTAGATCATTGGCAGTTAAGGATTAACTTAACCTGTAGCCCCTTTCCCACCCAAAGGTTGGGGTTGGGGATGGGGGTAGGGCTGAAAGTTCTAATCCCCTAATCATTCCTTTGTCTTTCTGGTGACCAGCACCATCCTGAAGCTATCTAGGGGCCTGCTAAGAATCACCACATTAGAGGGGTACCTGGGTGGCTCAGTTGGTTAAGCATCTGACTTTTATCTCAGCTCAGATCTTGATCTCAGGGTTGTGAGTTCAAGCCCCATGCTGGGTTTCACTTTAGGTGTGACACCTATTTATTTATTTATTTTAAAAGATTTTACTTATTTACTTGGCAGAGAGAGAGTGTGTGTGTACAGAAGCAGGTGGAGCAGTAGAAGGAGAAGAAGAAGCTGGCTTCCCACTGATCAGAGAGCTCCATGAGGGGTAGGGCTTGATCCCAGGACTCTGGAATCATGACCCAAGCCGAAGGCAGATGCCTAATGACTGAGCCACCCAGGCCTCCCGGTGTAAAGCCTATTAAAAAAAAAAAAATTGTCTCCTTAGAACAAAAGATACTCTCATTTCTCCTACCAGGAAATTCCCTGAGATTTAGGAGTTCTGTGATTTAGGAACTCTCTGTCTGGAATGGGGGACAAAGAGCAAATATGTATTTCTTACTGTATCACAAGTCATAGAAAGGCTCTGACTTCCACCCTGGGGGCCCCTTCTGGTGCTCTTACTTGCTTACTCTAGGGAAAGCCAGTTGCCATATTATGAGCTGCCCTACGGAAATGTCCACATGGCAAAGAACTATGGTATGTCCTTCGCCAACAGCCAAGGCAGAACAACAGCCTGGATACACCTATTCGAGAGTGCATGGGAGCAGATCCGTCAGCCCCAGTCAAACACTGGTAAATCCTCAAGTTGTAAAGAGAAGCAGAGGCACTAGGGGGTAGGTGGGGTGGGCAGGGTGGAGGGGGGGTTGTTGAGAAATGATCACAGAGGTGGGCCTGCAGGAAGGAGCTGCAGGCTTCACCAGTAGGGAGGGATGGCCTTCAAACCGGGCAAGGCAGGAAGGCTGGGACTTGGTCCTAGACCGTTGTGCCCCATGTCATAGTGAGGGGTCATGGTGAGGGGTCAGCAGAGCTGGTTGGGCTAAAGGACTGGCATGGTGCTGTGGGAGGATCAGGGGGTTCCAGGCAGGGTTCAGGGTCAGAGCAGTCTGTTAGCCCCAAGACGGCCCTGGAGGGACAAGGAGGGATTCACTGGCATTGGGAAGTCAGGGAGCCGGCTGTGGCTGGCCTACCCACAGGCCCTGATGGTTCTCAGGGCGGAATTCACAGGTGGAGGTGGACAAAGGTGCACAGAACCTTCAGGGGCCTAGAGACTAGGTAGAGTTCTGGGCCAATAGCTTGGAGTAGGACCTAGAACTAGCATAAACTATGACAACTAGACCCTGGGGAGAAAGAGCCAGAAGTGGATAGGGAGAGTCAGGAGCAGTGGCTGAGATGGGAGCCTTCGAACCCGTGACTAACCTACCTTTCATGGGCAGCTGAGCTGATTTTTTTTCTTTTCTTTTCTTTTCTCTTCTTTTCTTTTTTCCTCTTTTTCTCCCCCCTCCCTCCCTCCCTTCCTTCCTTCCTTCCTTCCTTCCTTCCTTCCTTCCTTCCTTCCTTCCTTCCCCTCTTTCTCACACTCTCTCTCTCTTTCTTTCTTTCCTTCCTTCTTTTTTCTTTTCTTTTTTTTTTCATTTCTTTTCTTTTTTTTCCCCCTAGATTTCATTTTAAGTAATTTCTCCATCCAACATGGGGCTTGAACTTACAACCCTGAGATCAAGAATCACATATTGTACCAAGTGAGCCAGCCAGGTGTCCCATGAATTTTCCGTTTTTATTTAACAAATACTTATTTAGGACTTTCTATGTATCAATAAGCACTTTCTACTCATTTCTACTTATCTCTTCACTCATTTAATCTTTGCAATAGTCCTGAGGGAGGAAAGGTCATAAATTCCAGTTTACATGTGAGGATTCTAAAGCTCAGAGAGATTAAGCATCTTGCCCAAGGTTCCCCAGGACAGGGATCCAAATGCTGTTAGTCGGCCTCCGGAGTACTTGGCCTTGATCACCAGGAGAGAAAAGAATTATCTTCCAAATTAGAAATATCCATTGTTTTCCCTAATTTCAAAAGTAACTAAAGAGACATAAAGGTATCTGAGCAACATAAAAGGGTATAAACAGAAATGGAAAATTAGCCCATGTTAAGAATAGAGATATAGACGTAGAATCTACATCTAGTTGCTTTTTTTCTTTTTAAGATTTTATATATTTTAGAGAGAGCATGAGTGAGGGAAGAGGCAGAGGAAGAGGGAGAAAGAGAATCTCAAGCTGACTCCCTGTTGAGTATGGAGCCCATCATGGGGTTCGATCATGGCCTGAGCTGAAACCAAGAGTTGGATGCTTAACTGACTGAACCACCCATGTGTTCCTATATCTAGTTTTTAACGCTACAGATCATAACTGGTTCTTTGGGGATTAAATAAGCAAATCATAATGCGGACAGCCAGGCCCAGTGTGTCACGAGCCTGGGACGTAGGGGAAAACAGGGTTTGGACCAGGAGGAGAAAGAGTTGACAGGGGTGCTGAGTAGCTTGAGGGGCTCCAGAATGGAAGGCAGTGAAGGGCATATGCTGGGGCTCTGAGGAGCCCCTCAGGAGGGGAGGCATTGGCACTGCTGAATATTCCAATCCAGCCTCTGGGCCCTTAGGAATGGGGCCTCACCCTCGGCCATGGGCATAGCTGGTCCCTGAGCTGGCAGGAAGCAGAGGACATCCAGCCCAGGGGGATCTGACCGCCTGTCCTCCCTGCTCCCAGGGGGAACAGCTTGCTTGCCTGGATGCCCACCCAGCTTCCCTTAATGAACCCCAGAGGAGCTCCAGCTGCCAAACTCTCGGCAGGACCTCCGTATTGGGATGAGGGTATGGACAAAGATGCCAGGACAGGTCTGGTCAGGAGGGCAGTGACTCTGGGGAGGAGGCTCCTGGGCTCGGAGGAGAGCCAAGGCCCCGGAAATCAGAATATTTTTCTTCCCTGACACTTCCAAGATGGCCGAGACTGCTTTGCTCTTCAGGGTCCCCACAAAGTGTGAGGTTTCTGCGGGGAGAGCATCCCACCTCCTGCTTGAGGCGGAAGTGCTCTTGCAGGGGTGCGGGGAGAGAACCTGGCAGGAGGCAGGCAGCTGGCCTGAGAGTCTGGGAGAGAGCCAGAGCAGAGCGGGTCTCCAAAGCCAGCCCAGATGTCCCGGCTACTTCCCGTCTGCCCTCCTCAGGGAACCTGCTGCCACAGGACCACGCGTCCCAGCCTGACATCCAGGTCCGGAGTGCCTTAGTTTCAGGAAGGGTATTAAGTTGTGCCGCCCATTTGAGGAGGGAGACACGAGGGCTTGGAGAGCCTTTTTAGAAGCTGTGGACCACAGTCTATGTTTGGACCCCAAAAACTCATGTCACTATCCTGTGCAAAATACATTCACTCTTTCCAGAGGTCCCCCAAAGTCTCCTTCCGTTACAGCTCAAAGTCCAGAATTTCCTCACCTAAGTCAGTCCGGGTGTGGATAAAGCTCATCAGGTGTAAATTCATGTTCTCCAATGTGGCTCTGTTATGTGAATTTGTGAAATGAAAGAGAAGAGGTCTCTGCCGCCCCCCACCCTGACATGTGCAGATGGGACAGACAGGATAGTTGCTATAGATGTCCCTGTTCCAAAACCAAAACAAAAGAGAGGGGGGCAGGGGCGCCTGGGTGGCTCAGTTGGTTAGGCGACTGCCTTCGGCTCAGGTCATGATCCCGGAGACCCGGGATCGAGTCCCACATCGGGCTCCCTGCTCGGCGGGAGGCCTGCTTCTCCCTCTCTCACTCCCCCTGCTTGTGTTCCCTCTCTGGCTGTGTTTCTCTGTCAAATAAATAAAAAAATCTTTTTAAAAAAAAAAAAAAAAAAGAGAGGGGGGCAAAGGAAATCATTCTTCTCTTTTAAGTCTTCTCTGCACCCAAGTGTGGGGCTCACACTCACAGCCCCAAGATGTGTCACATGTGATTAAGAGTCACATGTTCTACCGGCTGAGCCAGACGGTTGATCCAGGTCAAACATTTTTGGGATTACCTTTGGAGGTTATGGATCTTTTTTTACGTTTTTATTTATTTATTTGAGAGAGAGAGCCAGCAGAAGCAAGGGAAGTGGCAAGGAGAAACAGTCTCCCCGCTGAGCAAGGAACCCAAGGTGGGACTCAATCCCAGGACCCCAGGATCATGACCTGAGCTAAAAGCAGATGCTGAACCCACTGAGCCACCCAGGTATCCCTAAATTGCATTACTTTTTTATCTAACATGACTTTTTGTGTTTGCTTCATTCTTTCTCTCTTTTTATTTTTAACTTTTTTTTTAAGATTTTATTTATTTTTTTTAAAGATTTTTCTTTAAAATTTATTTGACAGAGAGAAACACAGCTAGAGTGGGAACACAAGCAGGGGGAGTGAGAGAGGGAGAAGCACGCTTCCTGCCAAGCAGGGAGCCCGATGTGGGATTCAATCCTGGGTCCCCGGGATCATGACCTGAGCCGAAGGCAGTCGCCCAACCAACTGAGCCACCCAGGAGCCCCTAAGATTTTATTTTTATTTTTATTTGTTTAAAAAGATTTTATTTATTTGACAGAGAGAAACACAGCTAGAAAGGGAACACAAGCAGGGGGAGTGAGAGAGGAGAGGGAGAAGCAGGCTTCCCGCCGAGCAGGGAGCCCGATGTGGGGCTCGATCCCAGGTCTCCAGGATCATGACCTGAGCCGAAGGCAGTCGCTTAACCAACTGAGCCACCAAGGTGCCCCCAAGATTTTATTTTTAAGTAATCTTTACACCTGTTGTGGGGTTCGAAGTCAGGACCCTGACATCAAGAGTCACATGCTCCTCCGACTGAGACACCCAGGCACCTGCCTCATTCCTTCTCATTTGTTTCATTTTCTCTGACTCTCTGGCCACTGCTCCCCTACAGCTCCACACAATGCCTCTTAGTAGGATTTTCCATAGGTTCACACACATCCTGTCCATTGTCTTCCTGGAGCCCTCCATCCTATATTCCTTTATTCTTTGTCCCCTGGTCTGAACTGGCTGATTTCTAGGTGTGACACACAGTCACTTTCTTTTTTCTGTTTTTTTTTTTTTTTAAGATTTTTATTTCATTTATTTGACAGCGAGAAAGAGATCACAAGTAGGCAGAGAGGCAGGCAGAGAGAGAGGAGGAAGCAGGCTCCCTGCTGAGCAGACTCTTAACTGACCCAGGCACCCCTGTATTTCCTAAAATTTTTATTCTAAATATATTACTTAAAATATTTGCATTAAAGAAAATTCAAATATAGCAAAAATAAGGATCTAGTAAAATGAACCTTTATGTGTCCACCACTCAGTTCCAACTTTTCTCAACATTCTGCCAATCTTATTTCATCTATCCATATCCCAACTTTTTTTTTCTGGAGTTTTTTTTTTTTTTTAAGATTTTATTTTTATTTATTGGACAGAGAGAGAGAGATCACAAGCAGGCAGAGAGGCAGACAGAAAAAGAGAGGAGGAAGCAGGCTCCCTGCTGAGCAGAGAGCCCAACGTGGGCCTCGCTCCCAGGATCCTGAGATCATGACCTGAGCAGAAGGCAGAGGCTTTAACCCACTGAGCCACCCAGGCGCCCTTTCTGGAATTTTAAAGGAAAAACCCACTTGTCCCATCAGTAGAAGTCTCTTCGGGTCATTCCTTGGGTCCTTTTGAGATGACTCCATTTGTCTTTTACAGCATTTGTGCCTTCTGGCCTGATATGATGTCCCTGCTTGTGATAGATTTTTTTTTTTTTCATGATCATCAATTCCTTTCATTCCTATATGCATGTCCCTTTGCCATGTGACTGCAGATTCTCCCAGCAAGCTGGGACTTCTTTCTCAGATGATGAAAATGTTCTAAAACTGACTGTGGTGATAGTCACCCTCACTTGTGAATATGCTAAAGGCCACTGAATTGAACACACGCAATGGGTGAATTGCACTGTATGTAAATTACATCTCAATAAAGCTATTTAAAATTTTGTGTACGGGCCCCTGGCTGGCACAGTCAGTAGCACATGTGACTCTTGATCTCTTAGTTATAAGTCTGAGCCCCAGGCTGTGTGTCTGTAGAAATAACTTAAAAATACATGTGTGCTGTTGGGGGGGTGTGGGTGGCTCAGTTGGTTTAGCATCCAGCCCTTGATTTCGGCTCAGGTCACGATCTCAGGGGATCTCAGGGTCGTGGCATCAAGCCCCCCCATCCTGCTTCATGGTCAATGAGGAGTCTCCTCTCCCTCTCCCTCTGCCCATGCACTCTCTCTCAAATAAATGAATACATCGTTTAAAAAAACACCAAATTATGTAAAAAAAAAAAAATCTTTTAAAAAGTAAAAACAAAAATTTTGCATAAAGAAATCAATTAAATATTAAGCTAACTACTTTTTTTACTTTTTTTTTTTTAAAGATTGTATTTATTTGACAGAGAGAAATACAGCCAGAGAGGGGACACAAGCAGGGGGAGTGAGAGAGGGAGAAGCAGGCCTCCTGCCGAGCAGAGAGCCTGATGTGGGACTTGATCCCAGGACTCCGGGATCATGACCTGAGCCGAAGGCAGTCGCTTAACCAACTGAGCCACTCAGGCGCCCCTACTTTTTTTACTTTTTTCAAGGAAGATTGGCAAAATGTTTTCAATGGGGAAAAGACACACACACACAACATATCACATCTCACTAACACCTTCTGTAGTAGAAATTTGTAGTAAGACTTTAGATCTTCTTGGATAATGTATTCAAATGAGAATCTCTTTTAAAAGGAAAGAATAAGTTCTCTTTATTTGCAGTAGTGACTTGCACGGAATCAACAGCCTTTGTGGACTGGAGGAACCACACACCAAAAAGTGTGTTAATTAGTTAAGCAAAATGCATACTTCACAGGAAAAAATATTATTTTTTAATATATATATTATTTTATTTTTTCAATGTTCCAGGATTCATTGTTTATGCCCCACAACCAGTGCTCCATGCAATACATGCCCTCAGTACCCACCACCAGGCTCTCCCATCCCCCCACCCCCTCCCCTAGGAAAAAATATTCTTTACTCAAAAGAGCACCGTTGATTATTATTGGATGATTATGTCTACTTTTCCTAATCATGCTAATGTAGAATGAGTTGTACAATTTTTTTGCAGGGATTCCCTGAGACTTTAAAATCATTCCAAGGGGCACCTAGCTGTCTCAGTGAATAAAGCATGTGACTCTCTTGGGGCGCCTGAGTGGCGCAGTTGGTTGAGCGACTGCTTCGGGTCAGGTCATGATCCCGGAGACTTGGGATCAAGTCCCACATCCGGCTCCCTGCTCAGTGGGAAGCCTGCTTCTCCCGCTCTCACTCCCCCTGCTTGTGTTCCCTCTCTGGCTATGTTTCTCTCTGTCAAATAAATAAATAAAATCTTAAAATAAAAAATAAAAAGCATGTGACTCTCAATCGCAGGGTTGTGAGTTCAAGCTCCACATTGCGCATCAAGCTCCACATTGCGCACAGAGATGACTTAAAAAAAATTCCAAGAGCGCACCTGGGTGGCTCAGTAGGTTAAAGCCTCTGCCTTTGGCTCAGGTCATGATCTCAGAATCCTGGGATCGAGGCCACACCAGGCTCTCTGCTCAGCAGGGGGCCTGCTTCCTCCTCTTTCTGTGCCTGCCTCTCTGCCTACTTGTGATCTCTCTGTCAAATAAATAAATAAAATCTAAAAACAAAAACAAAAACAAAAAAAACTCCAAGAGTTCCTCTGGAGCAAAGAGATGTGGGAAAGACTGCACTGTGGGTGACCATTTATGCTTACATTTTTTTCCTTATGAAAATATCAGCAAATACATTTGTATATTTATATTTCTGTACTTTTTTACCCAAAGGATAGTATATAATGCACTATTGTATATCTTACTTTTTTCCATTTAGCAGTGTATCTTGGAATCACTCCATAAAGGTAGATAGGTACCTGAGGCATCTTAGGTTGCCATACAAAATACCACAGACTAGATAGCTTATGCAACAAAAATTAATTTTCTTCCACTCCTGGAGGCCGGAGGTCCAAGATCAAGATGCCAGCATGGTTAATTCCTCTCCTACATGCTAGGGAGTGAGCTAGGGAGCGCTCTCCCTAGCACACAGATGACATCCTGCTTGCTGTGTCCTCTCATGGCAGGGAAAGAGAATAAGCTATGTCTGGTGCCCCTTCTGATAATGACCCTAGTGCCAGGTCCTGGAATCAAGTCCCAGTGGGGAGCCTGCTTCTCCCTCTCCCTCTACCATTCCCCCTGCTTGTGCTCGCTCTCTTTCAAACAAACAAACAAACAAACAAACAAACAAACAAACAAATAAGGACGTTAGTGCTATTATAAGGGCCCTACCCTCGTGACCTCATTTAAACCTACCTCCTAAAGGCCCCATCTCCAAAAATGATCACATTGTGAGTTAAGGCTTCAAGAGATGAATTTTGAGGGGACACAATTCAGTCCATAGAAATAGAAAATATCGTTGATTTTTATATCTATACAGTACTTGATTGCATGAATATGACATTCAATCAGTTCCATATTGATAGACTTTTGCATAGTTTGCAGTCTTCTTTATTAAATAATGTTAGAAAATGTTTCTTGTCAGGGCGCCTGGGTGGCTCAGAGGGTTAATCCTCTGCCTTCGGCTCAGGGTCCTGAGATCGAGCCCCACATAAAATCTTAAAGATTTTATTTATTTATTTGACAGAGAGAGAGGTCACAAATAGGCAGAGAGGCAGGCAGAGAAAGAGGGAGAAGCAAGCTCCCCACTGAGCAGACAGCCTGATGTGGGACTCGATCCCAGGACTCTGCGATCATGACCTGAGCCGAAGGCAGAGGATTAACCCTCTGAGCCACCCAGGTGTCCCATAAATAAATAAAATCTTAAAAAAAAAAAAAGAAAGAAGAAAGAAAATGCTCCTTTTCTGTAGGTTGGATCATAGTTTTACCTGTGAGTCTTTGGGGTAGATTCCTTGAAGTAGGATTGCTAAATTGAAGGGTAAATGCATATTTAATTTTGCTAGATTTTGCCAAATTGCCTTCCACAAAGATTGTATCATTTTGAATTCCATGAGAAACGTATAAGAGAGCCCAACTCCCCACATCTCACCATGAGAATATGTTGTCAAACTTTTGGATTTTTGCCAGTCTGATAGGGAAGAAATGTTATCTCAGAGTAATTTTAATATGCACTTCCTTTATTACAGAAAAGATTGAGCATCTTTACCATTTGTATTTCTTTTTCTATGTTCATATATTTATCTCATTTTAAAAATCAGGACCACTTCATATCATATAATCGAAGTATTAGCCCTTTGTGATATAAATTGTAAATACCATTCCCAGTTTGTCAATTTGCCTTTGAAAATTTAGGCTCTCTCCCTCTCTCTCTCCCGCAAAAGCATATTTATATCCGCGTAGTAAAGTTTACTAATCTTTTTTGTGTTTCTTCTGATTTGTAAAATTATTAATGTTTCCCCACTCCCAAGTTATAAAGGAATGCATTCTGGTTTCTTTCTAGTATTTATACATTTTTGTTTTTCATATTTAGGTCTCCTACTCATTTTTCATTTATTCCAGTACACGAGAAGAATGAATCTGATGTTATTTTTTTCCATATGGGTACACAGTTGTCTCAACACCACTTATTTAAAAGTTTGTCTTTTCCCCTACTGATCTGAGATATATCCTTTCTTGTATGCCAAATTTCCTCTTACACTTAGGTCTATTTCTGGATTTTTCTATTCAATTCCATCGGTCTGTCTGTCTGTGCATGTGTCACTTCTTTACTGTTTTAATTATAGAGACTTTAATGTTATAATTTCTTGGAGGCTAGCCTCTGCATGTTTCTCTTTCTTAAAGAAATGTACTAGCTTTGTAATATAAATATATTATATAATAAACTTGTTTAGCTCTATTCAACAAGCAAAACCCGATGGTAATTTCCACTAAAATCATGATTAATTTATACAGAAGTTAGGGAGAACTGACATCTTTATGATAATAAGTCTGTCTATTCAAGAGGATGGTGCACCTTTCCATTTGTTCAGGCCCACTTCTGTGTCTGTAATGTGTGTTTTGTAGTTTTCACTAATACAGTTTTGCACATTTCTTTTATGTCTACACCAGATAATTTAGTTTCTTTTCGCTTTTATTATTTTTAAGATTATTTTATTTATTTGAGAGAGAGAGAGAGAGAGAGAGAATAGCATTTGAGAACCCAAGTTGGAGGGGAGGGGCAGAGGAAGAGGGAGAAGCAGACTCGCTGCTGAGCAGAGAGCCCAATGGGATGTCGGCTCAATCCCAGGACGCTGACATCAGGACCTGAGCCGAAGGCAGACACTTAACTGACTGAGCCACCCAGTCACCCCTTTTTGCTTTTATTTTTAAAGGTTTTTTAAAAAGTGGCACCTGGGTGGCTCAGTGGGCTGAGTGTCTGACTTCAGCTCAGGTCATGATCTCACTGGCCAGGGATCAAGCCTCCTGCTGGGCTTGGTGCCGGCCAGAACGTGTTTATCCCTCTCCTTCTCCCTCTGCCCCTCTCCTGGCTCATGCATTCTCCCTCTCTCTCTCAAATAAACAAATAAAAATTTCAAAAACTAAAGACTAACAAAAATTTTTAAAAGATTTTTATTGATTTATTTGAGAGAGACAGACAGAGATAGAGCAGGAGGGGGGAAGAGAGGGAGAAGCAGGCTCCCTGCTGAGCAAAGAGCCTGATTCAGGACTCAGTCCCAGGACCCCGGGATCATGACCTAAGCCAAAGGCAGACACTTAATAACTGAGCCACCCAGGCGCCCTCTCTTTGCTATTTTTTTTTAAAGATTTTATTTATTTGACAGAGAGAAACACAGCCAGAGAGGGAACACAAGCAGGGGGAGTGAGAGAGGGAGAAGCAGGCTTCCCACCGAGCAGGCAGCCCGATGTGGGACTCGATCCCAGGTTTCTGGGATCATGACCTGAGCCGAAGGCAGTTGCTTAACCAACTGAGCTACCCAGGCAACCCTCTCTTTGCTATTTTTAGAAGGATCTCCTCTTTCATTTTATTTTCCCAATTGCTTACTGTCTGTATATATGAAGGTTACTGATTTTTTTTTTTTAAGATTTTATTTATTTATTTGACAGAGAGAAACACAGCGAGAGAGGAAACACAAGCAGAAGAACTGAGAGAGGGAGAAGCAGGCTTCCTGGGAGGCTTCCCGCTAAGCAGGAAGCCTGATGCGGGGCTCGATCCTGGGTCTCCAGGATCATGACCTGAGCCGAAAGCAGTCACTTAGCCAACTGAGCCACCCAGGCACCCCTGAAGGTTACTGATTTCTACATGTTAATTTTATATCATGTTACTTTACTAAATTTCCTTAACCTTGTGATTGTTTTCCTTTCAACCCTTTTGGATGTTCCAACTGAATAATTATATTATCTGCAAACAGAGATAGGTTTTTGTTTGTTCTTTGTATGTATGTGGGGGGGTGTTTTCTGCAAAAGGCTTTATTGTTGCCTTTTGGTCCATGGCTTGGGCAGGAGCTCCAGGGGGTTAAAAAGCCACCTGGTAGCAGCAGGGAGAGGCTCAGACAGAAGCTGGGAGACCAGGGGGTTGCCAGAGGGGCTCCTCGGAGGCTGCTGGGCTCTGCAGGCTCTTAGTCTTCCTTGAGGGGTGAGCCTTTTGAAGAGATCCTCACCCTGCCTGGTGGATGGCCGGCCTGTGGAGGTGAGTCAGGTGGTGGCCATCTTCTTAACAGTTTCACCTCCTCATCTAGGAAATGGTTCTCCAGGAAGGGGAGGTTTGTGTGGGCAGAAGCCAGGGCTTGCAGACGCCAAAAAGCCTGCTTCAGGTGTTTCTCCAAGGGCATGGTGTTTTCTGTGTGTCCAGGGCTTTGTTCCACTCATCTTGGGGCGGCTTCTGCACGTCTGAAAGAGGGTCACCCCTCAGAGACACACCATTTGCAAAATAGGAGCCCAGGAGAGACAGGTGGAGGCTAACTGATGCAAATTAACCAAATGGCTCACCCGGACCAGTCTCCCTGTCGGAATAATTTGGAATTATGCGAATTATTCAGATTAATTAGTATTTGGGAACTCAGGTCCAGTTGGCAATAAGTGTAGCTAAGCACACATACACAAATAAATGGTGTAGCTGGTCTGGGAGGAAGGGGATGAATGAGGAAACAGTCCTGCAGTTGGGAATGGAGGGGATATTGAAGTGTTCCAAGGCAAAAAGAAATGGATTCCGGGGATATGTTCCATCAAACACTGTTGAAGCAAAAGACAGATCAGCCAACTGCCAGGTAAACTCCTAAATAGAGATCCTTTTCTCTCTTCTTTTCCAATTATTATATTTTTTAATCTAAAATGCTTTTGCTTATATATGTGTTGGCTAATACTTCAAAATCCTATTAAATCATAGTGGAGGGTGTCTGGGTGGCTCAGAGGGTTAAGCCTCTGCCTTCAGCTCAGGTCCTGATCTCAGGGTCCTGGGATCAAGTCCCATGTCAGGCTCTCTGCTCAGTGGGGAACCTGCTTCCCCCTCTTTCTCTGCCTGCCTCTCTCCTATTTGTGAGCTCTCTCTCTGTCAAATAAATAAAATCTTTAAAAAAAAATCGTAGTGGAGGCAGTAGCACTATTCCTGACCTCAATATTTCCATTTTTTTTAAGATTTTTTTTTTTTTTTGACACAGGAAGAGAGCGAGATAGGGAACACAAGCAGGTGGATTGGGAGAGGGAGTAGCAGGCTTCCCGCTGGGCAGGGAGCCCAATGTGGGTTTTGATCCTGGGACCCTGGGATCATGCCCTGAGCCAAAGGCAGATGTTTGACTGACAGAGCCACCCAGGTGCCCCAATATTTCTATGTTAAGTAAGATAAGATGCCAACTGTTGGGCAGCTCAAAGTATAAAATTGGGTTTGAATTATGCAAGTGCCTTTTTTATATTATCATGTAGGTCTTCCTGAAAGAAAACAGGTAGTTTTTTGGGGAAGGCAATCCCAGGGAACAAGAGTGAGGAATAAGAAAGAGAAACAGGGAGACTCCTGGGTGGTTCAGTTGGTTAAGTGTCTTCCTTCGGCTCTTGGTCCTGGGATGGAGTCCTGCATTTGGCTCCCTGCTTGGCAGGGAGTCTGCCTCTCCCTCTCCCTCTGCTCCTCTCTACCCCCCCCACCCCCGCCTTTCTCCTCTCAAAGAATAAATAAACTCTTAAAAGGAAAGAAAGAGAAATAGGGAGGGGCACCTGACAGACTCAGTAGAGCAGCTGCTCTTGATCTCAGAGGTGTAGTTCAAGTCCCACATTGGGTAAAGAACTTACAAAAAGAAGGGAAGGAAAGGAAGTAGGAAGGAAGGAAAGGGGGAAAGGAACGGGAAGAAAAGAGGGAAAGCCAATACAAGGATGCATTGACAAACTGAGCACTGCAATAGGTAACTAGTGCTTGATTCCGCGGGACCATCTGAGAAGACTTATTAAATGTGCCCCAGAACCATTTACCAGGTAAGGAAAGAGAGAAGCTTTTATCCACAGGCTATTATCCCTCATTGATGAAGATACCTTACACTTAAGTGTTGCATGTGTATAAATGCTGAGAAGCTGGGGTGCCTGGGTGGCTCAGTCATTTAAGCCTCCCGTTCTTTTTTTTTTTTTTTTTTTTTAAGATTTTACTTATTTATTTGAGACAGAGAGAGAGCACGAGTAGGGCAGAGAGGGAGAGGGAGAAGCAGGCTGATCAGAGAGATCAGAGAGCCCAATGCGGGGCTGGATCCCAGGTCCCTGGAGGCAGCCGCTCATCCAACTGAGCCACCCAGGCGCCTGAGCCTCTGACTCCTGATTTCAGCTCGGGTCATGGTCTCCAGGTCATGGTATGGAGTCCCGAGGCAGTCTCCGTGCTCAGCCGGAAGTCTGAGATTTTTCTCTCTCCCTCTGCCCCTTAGTCTGCTCTCTCTCTAAAATAAATATTTCTTAAAAAAAAAAAAATAGTGTGCCTGGGTGGCTCAGTGAGTTAAAGCCTTCAGCTCAGGTCATGATCTCAGGGTCCTGGGATGGAGGCCCGTGTCAGGCTCTCTGCTCAGCAGGGAGCCTGCTTCCTCCCCTCTTTCTGCCTGCCTCTCTGCCTACTTGTGATCTCTCTCTCTGTCAAATGAATAAATGAAATCTTAAAAAATATATATATATGTAAATGCGCAGAAGCATCTCATGGCACCATGTCACAGAAGCCCTGGAGCAGACAAGAGTATTTATTATCTCACCATTTCTCTGGGTTAGGAGTGCAAGAGTAAATAGCTGAGTGGTCTTGGCTCAGGATCCCTCTTGGGGTTGTAGTCCAGGTGTCTACAGGTTCTACAGTCATTTGAAGGTTTAATTGGGGCTGGAAGATTCACTTTTATGATGACTCATTCACATGGGCTCCTGGGTGGCTCGGTGGGTTAAGCCTCTGCCTTGGGCTCAGGTCATGATCTCAGGGTCCAGGGATTGAGGCCCACATGGGGCTCTCTGCTCAGCGGGGAGCCTGCTTCCTCCTCTCTCTCTGCCTGACTCTCTGCCTACTTGTGAACTTTCTCTCTGTCAAAGAAATAAATAAAATCTTAAAAAAAAAAAAGATGGCTCATTCACGCACAGCAGGCTGGAAGCCTCAGTCCCTCATAGGTGGGCCTTTCCACTGCAGCTCCGGAGTTCTCACAACACAGCAGCAACTTCCCTGAGAACGGGTGATCCACAAGGGGAGAGAAATTAGGCTCTACCTCCTGAAGCACAAAGAATATGAAGGACAAATTTTATTTTATTTATTTTTTAAGATTTTATTTTTAAGAAGGCACCTGGGTGGCTCAGTCCGTTAAGTGTCTGTCTTTGGCTCAGGTCATGATCCCACGGTCCTGGGATCGAGTTCCACATCAGTCTCCTTACTCAGGAGGAAGCCTGCTTCTCCCTCTCCCTCTGCCTGCTGCACCCCTACTTGTGCGCTCTCGCTTTCTCTGTCAAATAAATAAATAAAATCTTAAAAAAAAAAGATTTTAGTTTTAAGTAATCTCTACACCCAATGTGAGGCTCAAACTTACAAACTTGAGATCAAGAGTTGCATGTTCTGCTGAATTTGTGGGCATATTTTAGATCCAGCACACCATTATAATATAGTCCCAGGAGATCTGGACTACCTGAACATTTGGAAGAACATCGCTTTGTCCACCGTGACAATATATAACATTAGTTGGACCATGTGAGGAAGAAATGGCAAGTCTACTGTTCATGCTCCCCAAGAAAGGGGGCTTAAATCCTTGGGAGATTCTGGGGGCTACCACATTAGTACAGTGTTTAGAGAATCCCTGGTAAGGAGCATAACACTTTGGTAGCCTCTTTGCATTTTGAAGACAGAATGTTTCATACTGGGGAGAATGACTCTGACCTATGTATTGGATCCCATGGAAGACTGACACCATCAAGTAGGGCCCAGGGCAAGAAAAGTCTCTCCACCTGATCCACACGACATCATAAGCAGCCCTGCCCCTGGGTCATGTAATTCAGGAGACTTCGTGGCAGTGGAGGTTTCTACGGTGAAAGAAGACCTTTGCGGACAGCATGGCAAGTCCAAGACCATAAACAGCTCCTGGAATGCTCCCAGGCCACACATATGACTATGAGACATCAAGGGACCATGTGGCCAGAACTGCCTATCATGAGCTGGTCTCTGTCAGACCTACCAAGTCATAAGGTTGAGTGAACCCAGCAGCAATCCATTATAAAATTCAAAAAGTATATATTATGTGGGGCCAGAGGCCAAAGTTAGCTACTCCGGCAGGTAGACTACAGTGTCACCCTTCACTGATGACTGACACCTTTTCTTGAGATTATAAGCTGACCAGAGCACAAGGTTAAGGTTGATTCTTGGGTGAATTGCCTTGATATGTGGGTATAAGCGAAAGCGGACTGCTGATACAGAGCTGTCTCACTCAGGAGAGACCCTGACAAACTATCTGGGGGAGATCCTTCCAATGGTGAGAGCTTTGGGCGATACATCTAGTCATCTACTCTGTGTAGGAAGAGAAGTGACTGAAGGTAACAATGTACACAGGGTTGAGGGCAGTGACGAATGGCTTGCCTTGATCAGGGACCTGGAAAGAAAGTCGGGACAAGGTCTTGGAAGAAGTGAATAGATCAGTGGTCTGCAAACTTTTTATGTCAAGGATCAGGGCGACTGGTTTAGACTTACTGGCCATATCGTTGCTGTAGCAACCGCTCAGCTCAGCTGTTGTGCAAAAGTAGCCATCAATGACTGTATGTAAATAAATGATCACAGCTTTGTTCCCATAAAACTTAATCTGCAAATAGGCCCTGGGTGGATTTGGTCTGTGGACTTTAAGTTTACCAGCACCTCCTATGGATGGTGACTATTTTTGTATTGCGTTTCGTAGACCACAGAAGATCATCCACCCACAGAAGAGCCACCAGACAACCAAACAGATGACTCAGGCAGGTTGATGTCAGTCAACCTCTGTTATCAACCACCCCAGTCAGACGCAGCTGGCTCAGGAACAGATAGTCATCATGGCACGTTTGGAGACTGGGAATGGTCCCCAAAGCAGGAGTTCCCACCACCAAGGCTGATCTAGCTACTGCTGCTATGCAGTGCCCCACCTGCAGCAACAGAGGCCACTGCTAAGTCCCTCAAGGAAACCGGACAGCCTCTTGGTGCCAAGCTGATTATTGGGCCCCTCTGAAAGGAGTGTTGCTTCCTCTTAGCTGGAAGGAATACATGCTGTAGATATAGTCTTGCTGTCTTTTCTGCCTCTAGCACTTTGGGGAACACCCTATCTGAGTATGGAATTAATTCTGCACAACATCACTTCTGGCCCAAGAAACTCAATTTACAGCAAGGAAGATGTGGCAATGACCACCTGATAAGGAGACCTACTGATCCATATCACATACCAAAATCTTCTGGACTAATAAAGTCATGGAATGGCCTTTTGAAGGTATAGCTGAGGTACTGATTTAGAGATGATACTCAATAAGAATAGGACATCATTCTCCAGGATGCAATATACTCCTTAAGTCAATGACCATTATATGGTATAGTGTCCAAACAGATAGACTATATGAGTTAGGAAGCCAAGGAATGTAAGCAGGAGTGGCTCCACTTCCATCCCTTCCACTGACCCACTTAGAGATTGGAGCTTCCTATCCCCTCAATTTTAAGTTCTGGAGCTCCTGGTTCCCAGAGGAGAATGCTTCATCTAGAAGACAGAGTAAGTTCCCTTTGGGTTTCTTGTGACAAGAGACTAGCAAGAAAGGAAAGAAATAACTGTGTTTTTTTTTTCATTTTTTTAAGATTTTATTTATTTATTTGACAGAGAGAAACACAGCCAGAGAGGGAACACAAGCAGGGAGAATGAGAGAGGGAGAAGCAAGCTTCCCGCCGAGCAGGGAGCCGGATGTGGGACTCGATCCCGGGTCTCCAGGATCATGACCTGAGCCGAAGGCAGTCGCTCAACCAACTGAGCCACCCAGGCGCCCCAAGAAATAACTGTTTTGTCATGGATAATTAATTGACTGTGCTCATCAGGAGACAGGATTCCTATTACTCAGTCCAGGCAGGAAAGAATGCGTTTTGCACCTAAGCGATTCACTGAAAAATCTCTTGCTATACCCTGCTCAATGGACAAAGGGAGCAGCTGTGGTATAAGAAAAGTGTGGTGACCTTGGGCTCAGACCACTCCAGTATGGAGGGTCTGGGCCATCCATCAGAGAAGCTGCCTAGATTGAAGGTGAGAAAAATCTGGAACTCTAGACTGGAACATGTATTGGGAAGGGAGATGGCAATGTGAGCTGAAGTAGTAAGGGCTATAGTTTATCCTGCTACCCGTTCACAGAAGTTTTCCCAGGAAATGAGATCATTCAGAACCCCTGAGCTGTTCTCAGATGAAGTGAACAGACTATAGAAAGGAAGCAGATCCAAATGGCGCAAGGGATAGTCTGTCGTGGACACTGTGGTGTGCCACAGAGAATTCCCCTTTAGGACTGAGACACTCATTTCCACACCCACCAGGAGTATTGGCTGCCAATGGCTCACCGCTGAATCTTTCCCTGGAAATTGTTCTGGGCAAGGGAGAGGTAGCTTGCCCAAGAGTATGGCCTCCCTCTGGTGGCAACCCATATTCAATGACTAGTCAGTGTAAGAGAACAAAGATCTGGCCCCTTGCCTCAACTTCAGAAAAATCTAAAGGAATATTCCAGCTCTAGAGCTCTCTGTGGGGTTGACTGAGTTCTCTGTTGCAACTGCTTTGCAGTTCACCTTTTCCATCACACTTAACCCTTCCTTGCTTCCTCACTTGCAGGTGTTGTTCCTGAGATCATTCCTCAATAAACCTGCATACAAATCTCATCAGATTCTCTGTCTGCTCTTGTAGCTCTCATTTTCCCACTCTCCCTTACAGCTGTGATACAAGGTAGATGACCTAGACTTTGACAGATACATTCACCTTGGAGTTTGAATCAGGGGTTAATAATGCAAAGAAGCATGTTCCTGGGTGGCTCAGCCAGTTCAACATCTGCCTTCAGCTTGGGTCATGATCCTGGGGTCCTGGGATCGAGCCCCACATCAGGCTCCCTGCTCCGTGGACAGCCTGCTTCACCCTCTCCCTCTGCTGCTCCCCCTGCTTCTGTGCTCGCTCACTCTGTCAAATAAATAAAACCTTAAAAAATAATAATAGTGCAAAGAAGCAGAATCATGGCACGTGCTTTTTGGTGCATTGGTGGTTGTGGCATGGTGGCACTCCCAGGGGAGCAGGGCAGGAGAGCAGCAGCACCAGCCAGTGAGTAAGGCCAGTAACGTGTGAGGTAGAAACTGGCGTCCAGTACCAGTCATGGCAAATGGGACTTGCCCACATGAATTCTGCAACACGTGTTTGTGTCCTTTTATCTTTCACTGTGTTTTCAACATTTTATGAATTGTCCATTTTATATAACAAAGCAGAAATTTTTTCAATATATATATTATGAACCTAATACATGTATACATACATGTGCACACACACATGCAAAATGTAACAGGTAAAAAGTCCCCTATTAGCTTATCTCCAGAAAAAGAGCACCGTTTACTTCTTGGTAGGTATTCCTTCAGATTTTTTGTGGGACCAATATTCTTTTCATGATTTGGAAAATCAGTAAGAAGTACTACTTAAAAACCCAAAAGATGGGGCACCTGGCTGGCTTAGTCGGTAGAACATGTGATGCTTGATCTCAGGGTCATGAGTTCAAGCCCCATGTTGGGCATGGAATCTCCTTTAAAAAAATAAAAGAAAACCCAAAAGATGACAAGAATTGAGATTGGAAAGTTTATGCCAGAATTTGGCTAATCATAGGGCTCCGGCAGCAAAAATTAACTCCCTTTATCAAAACCAGATATGTCCCACTTCGAGAATAGTTTTTACTTTTTTTAAAGATTTTATCTTGGGGGTGCCTGGGGAGCACAGTCAGTTAAGCATTCGGCTCTTGATTTCAGCTCAGGTCGTAATTTCAGCTCAGGTGGTGAGATCAAGTCCCACATTAGGCTCCATGCTCAGCATGGAGTCTGCGTGAGATACTCTCTCCCTCTGCCCTTCCCTGCTTCTCTCTCTCTCTCTCTCTCAAAAATAAATAAATCTTAAAAAAAAAATTAAGTAATCCACACCAGAGAGGGATTGAAACTCATAACCCTGAGATCAAGTGTGGCATGCTTCACCAACAGCCAGGAGCCCCAGTACTGACATATATAATTTTTAATTTTCTATTTTAAAAGACTTTATTTACTTCTCAGAGATGGTGAGAGAGAGCACAAGCAGGGGGAGCAGCAGGCAGAGGGAGAAGCAGGTTCCCCACTGAGCAGGGACCTGATTCAGGACTTGATCCCAGGACGCTGCGATCATGACCTGAGCCAAAGGCAGATATGACCAGCTGACTGAGCCACCCAGGTGTCCCTTGAATAATTTCGAAGCTGTATTAGAGGAAAGTACTAGAGTGCTACCTCTTCTTTCAAAATCAGAGAGAAAAAGAAAATAAAGGATATGCAATTTTGCTGAGAACAATAACACAAAAGGATCAGAAGCTGGAAAGTCAGTAGTAAACTGAGAAAAGAAAGTGAACTTGTTAGAGGAAAACTCGGAAGCGTAAAACTCATGCTGATAAACTGTCATCTTCCTTATACCTCATCTTTCGTATTTCCCCAATTGGAAATGAGTCCAAAAGTGTCCTTGACAGCTGATTTAGTTGTATAATCAGGAGCAGATAGAACAACGCGAGGCTCTGTTCCCCTATTCCTAGATGAGGAACTCAAAGCTTCAGGATGTAAACTTGACATTTCCCAAGTCCCACTGTAATTATCAGAACCCTAACACAAACGAAAATTCTCATGACTTTGGATTTTGCATGGTTCTTCATCTTAAGAACAGCAGGGAAGATGGACTTCTTTCTTTCTTTCTTTCTTTCTTTCTTTCTTTCTTTCTTTCTTTCTTTCTTTCTTTCTTTTTTTTTTAAGATTTTATTTATTTGACAGAGAGAAACACAGCCAGAGAGGGAACACAAGCAGGGGGAGTGAGAGAGGGAGAAGCAGGCTTCCTGCCTAGCAGAGAGGCGAATGTGGGACTCAATCCGGGGTCTCCGGGATCATGACCTGAGCCGAAGGCAGTCGCTTAACCAAATGAGCCACCCAGGCGCCCGGAAAGATGGGTTTCTTGCACAACTTTATGTATTACATCCAAAGAATGCTTAATAATTATTTATTGGGATGATTCAGTGGGATTTTTACACATGGGAAAATTCTTAGAACTCATGGGATGAGTAGGCTGTGTCCTCTTGCTCAAATCTTAACTCAACCGTAAAATGATTTAATTCCATATTTACAAAAAGACTAAATGACAGAGCTGGGAAAATTCATTATGAACCACAGCAGATCCATCATGAACACACTATAGCAACGTGAACAGTGCTTCAAATATATCTTCTGTATTAAGCTAGTGCTACATGCCAGGCAACCTTTAGACCACCTGAAAGGAATATTCATTCCTTCAGAATAGTAAAGCAAAAAAATACAGTCTGGGAAAAAATTTCTTCAGGTAATGAATGCTTTGTTAAAGGAATCCAAAAACAGAAAGCAAATATTTTCTGCCAAGTACTTGCAGTATTCCTGGTGAATAATATAATGAACACTACAGGCTATAAACACCTCGTTGTTTCCACAACCTTTGCAAATTTGTCTGAGTGATATATGTGGCAGTTGAAACACTTCATTTCTGCTTCGTAGTGTAGAGAGTAGTGGTATAAACTATAATCTTTGCTGCAAGTACTAAACTTGGACATTGTAGCTTAAAACAGCCATAGGCAATACATAACATGAATATGTTCCATTAAAACTTCATTTATCAATACTGAAATTTGAATTTGATATAATTTACACATCACAAACTATTATCCTTCTTTGATTTACTTGGGGAATCATTTAAAAAAGGTAAAAAAAAAACATTCTTAGCGGGCGCCTGGGTGGCTCAGTGGGTTAAAGCCTCTGCCTTCCGCTCAGGTCATGATCTCAGGGTGCTGGGATCCAGGCCCGCATCAGCCTCTCTGCTCAGCAAGCAGCCTGCTTCCTCTTCTCTCTCTGCCTGTTTGTGATCTCCGTCTCTGTCAAATAAATAAATAAATAAAAATCTTAAAAAAAAACAAAAAACATTCTTAGCTCACAGGGAATGCTATGGAAACAGGGAAGAGGCTAGAGTTTGCCTACTCTAGAAGGCTTTTTTTGTTCTTCTTTGCCCAATGTTGCATATCACCAAATGCTCTGAAGAATCAAATAGTAGTAAATATAAACCTCGGTGAACTTTCCTTCTCTTTGGTAGCTTGACTCCTTAAGTCCTAGAGGATTTGATGGACTCTGATGCCTTCAAATCAGCTGGGTTTTGTTGTTGTTTTATTTTAGTATTTTACCCAGCATTTACAGTGGTTCTTGATGGAAAAGTCAATCTGACATTAGAATGGAAAGCCACAGTCTATATACTTTTTTTATTTAATTTTTTTTTTTTTTAAATAGGCTCCATGTCCAGCATGGAGCCCAACTCGGGGTTTGAACTCAGGACCCTGAGATCCAGAGTTGGACACTTAACCCATTGAGGCACCCAGGCCCCCCAGAAGTCTAGATACATTAATTTTAATCTGCTACTTTCGCTATCATGAGCCTCTTTCCACACTGACAAACATATTTTCACAATGTCATAGTATTCCATCTGATGAATGCATCATGATTTTATTTAACAATTCCCTATCTGGGGACAATGAGATTGTTTCCAGCTTTTCACTGTGATGAAAACACTTGGGCAGGTTTACTTGTGCGTGTGGTTATTTTCTTGGTATAAAATCCTAGAACTGTATAGATGAGTCAAAGGTGTACACATTTAAATGTTTTTCATAGCTATTGCCAAATTTCTTTTCAGAAATGTTACACGTAGCCATGCCTAGCAGCTGTATGTTTCCCAGCGGAGGGGCCAGTGCTGGGTGTAATTATTTTCTGCCTTTGCCAATCTGATAGGTGAAAAATGGCATCTCCATGCTGTTTCAGTTTGCATTTCTTCCAGGGCAATAGGTGTGGCTGGCTGATAAGGGCTTCCTCCCAAAGATACATCCCAGTACTAATCCCTGGAACCTGTGGATGTTACCTTATAAGGAAAAGGGGTCTTAGCAGATGTGATTAAGTTAAGGAAGTTGAGTGGGGAGATTATCCAAGATTATTTTGGTGGGCCCTAAATGACATCACAAGTGTCCTTCCTTCTAAGAAGGAAGCAGAGAGAGATTGGACAGATGGAGGAGGAGGCCCTGCGACCAGAGGCAGAAACTGGAGTGATGAGATCTCACAGAAGGTAGGCAGCCACCAGAAGCTGGAAGAGGCAAGGAATATATTTTCCCTACAGCCTCAGGAGGGAATTTGGCCCTGCCAACACATTGATTGTGATTTAGTGAAACTCATTTTGGGCTTCCGGCCTCCCCAACAGTGAGAGAATGCCTTTCCAGCACTTAAGGCACCAAGTCTGCGATGATTTGTTACAGATCCTGGGAACCTAATACAACAGGATTTTCGTATGTTTATGGACCAGAAGAAAAACTTTCATTTAGAAACTTATAAAAATGAAATATCACACAATAATATGAACAGTATAATTCTATTTATGTGGAAGGAAATCTGAACGTTTGTGTATGTGTTTACGTGTGCCTGGGAAACTGTCTGGAAGGATACACCCAACCAGGAACAGTGTCTCACTGGACTGAGGTGTAGCGGGTGCGGAAAAGGGACTTTCACCTTTTACTCAAGATACTACTCGAGATCCATGGGTATTGTTTGAAAAAGTTTTGAGGCTGTATTCAGGTATTAACTGTGTGAAAAAGAGATAAGGTATCTTTGGTTGTGATAAACAGTAAAATATGCAGAAAGCAGAACAAACTCCCCTGCCACTTGTGCTGAAAAATAGTTTTAGGTATTTCCATACTGCCTTTCAGTCTGCTTTTATTTTTAAAGATTTTATTTATTTATTTGAAGAGAGAGAGAG
>PITA01022391.1:0-30439 GCA_004023965.1 Spilogale gracilis | reverse complement strand
GGAGAGCGAACCTGAGCAGATCCCTTAGCCTGGCCCCCGGCGAGGGCGGGGCACTTCCGCCTCCCGCAAAGACATCTGAGAATCAAGACAACAGGCCCCGCCCCCAGAAGATCAGCAAGGACAACCAGCCAAGACCAAGTTCACTGATCAATGAGAACTGTGGAACTCCAGAGCTAGGGGAATGCACCACATAGAAGTCATGGCTTTTTTCCCATGATTCTTTAGTCTTTCAAAGTTAAATTTTTTTAATTTTATTTTTTCTCATTCTATTTTTTAATTTTTTCTCTTTCCTATTTTACTGTTTTTAAACTATTTTATCTTATCAATACTTTTTTTAAAAAATCTTTTAAAATTTTCATTGTTTTAGT
Organism: Spilogale gracilis; assembly: GCA_004023965.1. NCBI lineage: Eukaryota > Metazoa > Chordata > Mammalia > Carnivora > Mephitidae > Spilogale > Spilogale gracilis. The sequence continues at coordinate 30,071 of PITA01022391.1, read as the reverse complement.
CATATCCTATCCATCATTGTATATAAGTTTATTTTTTGTATACACATAGGTTTTTCATTCTTTAAAATTTTGGGATACAGTGTCTTGTAATAGATCAAAATATACCCTAAATCTAGCACATTGCTTTGTCCTGGTCTCCAGCCTCATCACATTCTTTCCTCTTTTTTTCAACCAAATTCTTATCTTATCAATTCCTTTTTTAGAATCTTTTTTAACCGTCATCTTTACAGTCATATTCCATCCCTTCATCATGTATACCCTTATTTTTGTACATATATAACTTTTTCTTTCTTTAAAATTTTGGGAGGCAGTTTCTTCTAACAGACCAAAATACACCCAAAATCAAGTTATGTGGCTTATTCACCAGTCTAATCATATATATATATATATATATATATGAATATATGATTATATATATATATAAAGAGACAGAGAGAGACGGATATATAGATATAGATATAGATATAGATATAGATATAGATATAGTTTTTTTTTCCTTTCTTCTCCCCCTGGTTTCAGGTCTCTTCTAATTTGGTTAGTGTATATTTTTCTGGGGTTGTTACTACCCTTTTAGTATTCTATTCTCTCCTTCATCTATTCTTATCTGGATAAAATGGCAAGATGGAAAAACTCACCACAAAAAAAAAAAGAACAAGAGGCATTACTGATGGCTAGGGACATTAGTAATATGTCAAAACTAGAGTTCAGAATGATGATTATCAAGGTGCTAGCTGGGCTCAAAAAAAGCATAGAAGATATCAGAGAATCCTTTTCTGGAGAAATAAAATCCCTTTCTGGATAAATAAAAGAACTAAAATCTAATCATATTGATATCCAAAAAGCTATTAATGAGGTGCAATCAAAAATGGAGGCTCTTACTGCTATGATAAATGAGGAAGAAGAGAGAATTAGTGATATAGAAGACCAAATGATGAAAAATAAAGCTGAGAAAGAGAAAGACGAATAACTACTGGACCATGAGGGGAAAATTCAAGAGATAAGTGATACCATAAGATGAAACAATATTAGAATAATTGGGATCCCAGAAAAAAAAGGAGACAGAGGGGCAGAAGGTATATTGGAGCAAATTATAGCTGAGAATTTCCCTAATTTGGTGAAGGGAACACACATCAAAATCCAGGAAACACAGAGAACCCCCCCTCAAAATCAATAAAAATAGGTCCAAACTCCACCATCTAATAGTAAAACTTACAAGTCTCAGCAACAAAGAGAAAATCCTCAAAGCAGCTCAGGAGAAGAGGTCTGTAACATACAATGGTAGAAATATTAGACTGGCAGCAGACCTATCCACAGAGACCTGGCAGGCCAGAAAGGACTGGCATGATATAGTCAGAACACTAAACAAGAAAAATATGCAGCCAAGAATACTATATCCAGCTAGGCTGTCATTGAAAATAGAAGGAAAGATAAAAAGCTTTCAGGACAAAGAAAAACAAAAAGAATTTGCAAACACCAAACAAGCCCTACAGGAAATATTGAAAGGGGTCCGCTAAGCAAAAAGAAAGGCTAAAAGTAACAGACCAGAAAGAAACAGAGACAATATACAGTAACAGTCACCTCAGAGGCAATACAATGGCACTAAACTCATATCTTTCAATAGTTACCCTGAATATAAATGGGCTAAATGCCCCAATCAAAAGACACAGGGTATCAGAATGGATTAAAAAAAGAAAACAATACCCATCGATATACTGTCTCCAAGAAACTCATTTTAGACTCAAATACACCTCCAGATTTAAATTGAGGGGGTGGAAAACAATTTACCATGTTAATGGACATCAAAAGAAAACTGGGGTGGCAATCCTTATATCAGACAAATAACATTTTAAGCCAAAGACTATAATAACAGATGAGGAAAGACACTATATATACTTAAAGGGTCTGTCCAACAAGAAGATCTAACAGTTTTAAATATCTATGCCCCTAACATGGGAACAGCCAATTATATAAACCGATTAATAACTGAACCAAAGAAACACATTGACAATAATACAATAATATTAGGGGACTTTAACACTCCCCCCTCACTGAAACGGACAGATCATCTAAGCAAAAGATCAACAAGGAAATAAAGGCTTTAAATGACACACTGGACCTGATGGACATCACAGATATATTCAGAACATTCCATCCCAAAGCAACAGAATACACATTCTTCTCTAGTGCTCATGGAACATTCTCCAGAATAGGTCACATCCTGGTCAGAAATCAGGTCTCAACTGGTACCAAAAGATTGGGATCACTCCTTGCATATTTTCAGACCACAATGCTTTCAAAGTAGAACTTAACCACAAGAGGAAAGTTGGAAAGAACTCAAATACATGGAGGCTAGAGAGTATCCTACTAAAGAATGAATGGGTCAACCAGGAGATTAAAGAAGAATTTAAAAAACTCATGGAAACAAAGTAAAATGAAAACACAACTGTTTAAAATCTTTGGGACACAGAAAAGGTGGTCCTGAGAGGAAAGTATATAGAAATACAAGCCTTTCTCAAGAAACAAGAAGGGTCTCAAGTACACAACCTAACCCTACACCTAAAGGAGCTGGAGAAAGAACAGCAACAAAAGCCTAAACCCAGCAGGAGAAAAGAAATAATAAAGATCAGAGCCAAAATCAATGAAATAGAAACCAAAAGAACAGTAGAACAAATCAATGAAACTAGGAGCTTGTTCTTTGAAAGAATTAACAAGATTGATAAACCTCTGGCCAGACTTATCAAAAAGAAAATATAAAGGACCCACATTAAAATCATGGATGAAAGAGAGATCATAACCAACACCAAGGAAATACAAACAATTATAAGAACATATTATGAGCAAATATATGCCAGCAAATTTAACAATCTGGAAGAAATAGATGCATTCATAGAGACATATAAACTACTAAAACTGAACCAGGAAGAAACAGAGAACCTGAACAGACCCATAACCAGTAAGAAGATTGAAGCAGTCATCAAAAATCTCCCAAGAAATGAGAGCCCAGGGCCACACAGCTTTCTGGGGTAATTCTACCAAACATTTAAAGAATTAATATCTATTCTCCTGAAACTATTCCAAAAAAATAGAAACGGAAGGAAAACTTTGAAACTCGTCTTATGAGGCCAGCTTTACCCTGATCCCCAAAACGGACAAACACCCCAACGAAAAAGAGAATTTCAAACCAATGTATACTATTCAGCCATCAAAAAGAATGAAATCCTGCCATTTGCAATGATGTGGATGGAATTGGAGGGTATTATACTGAGCAAAATAAGTCAATCAGAGAAGGACAACTATCATATGACCTCTCTGATATGAGGAATATGAGAGGCAGGGCAGGGGGTCATGGAGGGTAGGGAGGGAAAAAATAAAATAAGATGGGACCAGGGAGGGAGAAAAACCATAAGACCATAAGAGACTTTTAATCTCAGGAAACAAACTGAGGGTTGCTGGGGGGTGGGTGGGAGAGATAGGGGATTGGGTTATGGAAAAAAAAATAATAAAAAATAAATAAATAACCACCATGAAATAACACCTCACACCTGTTAGAATGGCTTTTATCAAAAGAGAAAAGATAACAAGTGGGGCAGGGATGTGGACAAAAGGGAATCGTTGCACATTGTTGGTGAGAAAGTAAGTCGGTGCACCACTATGAAAAACAGGATGGAGTCTCATCCAGAAACTTAAAAATAGAACTGCTGTATGATCCAATAATCCTTCTGTGTATATATCCAAAGGAAATGAGATCATTATCTCAAAGACATAACTGTCCTCCTATGTTAATTGCAGCACGGGTCACAACAGCCATGAGATAGAAACTTATGTCCATAGTCAGGTAAATGGATAAAGAAAATGTTTTATACATTATATATATATATATATATATATATGATTAAATATTATTCAGTTATGAAAAAATCCTGCCATTTGCAATAGCCTAAATGAATTTAAGGGACATTATGGTAAGTGACAGTCAAATAGAGAGAGAAATACTGTATGATCTCACTGATATGTAGACTCTTAAAAAAATAATAAAAAGTCTAACTCACAGAAACAGAGAGTAAGTATAATGGTGATTACCAGGAGTTAGATCAAGGAGGTGGGGAGAAGCTGATCTAGTACAACAAAGGGTTATAAGATGAATAAGCTCTGGGGTCTAATGTACAGCATGGTGACTATAGTTAATAATTACATGTTGTGCACTTAAAATTTGTTTAAGAGAATAGTCCTTAAGTATTCTCACCACAAACACACACACACACACACACACACACACACACACACACACAAGGTTACTATGTGAGGGGATAGATGCATTATTTAACCCAACAGTGGTAATCATTTCACAAATTATACATATATCAAATCATTACATTGTATACTTTATGTGCAAATAAAGTGTACAAAAATATGTACAAAGTATATACAGTATATATAAGATATATTCCACTAAACTTCCAAAAAGTGGGGGGAGGGGATCTGGTAAATGAATGAGTTAGTGAATGAATGAACAATACAACGAATGTGAACTGAGTATGGAAAGAATAAGATTTAGTTTAGACTAAGAAAATATCATGGTTCACTCCAGCAAACAGAATGGAGAAGTGAAGATACAGTAGTGGGAACAGGAGAGGACCCCAGCAAGTCAGTAAATACAGTAGCCTGATTAAAAATGAAAGGCTGTGTAAGAGAAAAAGAGAACCATGTGATTAAATTATGTAAAATCACTTGATTTAACACCAGAGTTTGATCCAGTAGATGTTAGGAAAGTGTTCTAGTCTTCCAAGCAGGGCAGCAAGGCTATGACTGGAATATAGAAAGACTAATCTTCAGACATAAACAAAAAAATTGAAGCTCCCAACTAAATATGGGCCAAGGGAAATGGTTCAAACCAGAGAAGGAAACTAGATTAAGCATTAAAAGGTCAGTATGTGAAAAGTTTATAAAATCTTTCCTAGAGTCCTTAGAACTCTATCAGTGAAGTTTCTGCTATAAGGCAAGGGAATTATTTAGATATTTTTTTCAAGGGCAGTTTCACACCACGGTTATTGGTTTCTCTGATAACTAAAACTGAATATGCTAACTAAATATGAATTAGTAGTACAGAATTCCAAAATGTATTCAACTGCCTAGAATAGGTTGGAACTATTCTAGACCATTCAATACCAATAAGGGTAATTCAACTGTAGGAGAAGAGACAGAGGAAAGGAAGGAGAGAAAGGAAGGAGAAAATAAAGACTGATAGAAATTGGAACGTTTTATCTATACCACATCCTTCATCTAAGCATACCAAAGAAAGGGCTCCATCAATGTGACTGGCATCAATCAGGTATATCAGGCAGAAAATCACCTTGGGAGCCATCAGGTAAAAGTATATCACTGGTCCGTCTTAACCAATTTTGCTGGGAGAAAAACAGTTTCATAGTCACACTTCTACCTCCCTCAGTAATTTGGTAGAACAGAACCTCAGCCCCAATCACCAGCCCAAAAGAAACATAAGTCAGTAGAGAGCCCACCTCACCCAGATAAAGCCTATTTATATGGAAGATCATATTTCACATCTTTGGGGGACAGCTTTCTGGGTGTGGACTGTAAGAGGTTAAATTTCTAGGCTGGGACAAGTGGGCTAAAGAAATAGAATTTATTCTCTTTCCTCCTATTTTGTAGCAAAAGCAAGGAGAAAAATCTTAAATTTGCCCATAAGAAACCTTCTCTTCTGAGCATTTTTAAAATATGGGTTAAGGGGGCGCCTGGGTGGCTCAGTTGGTTGGGCGACTGCTTTCGGCTCAGGTTATGATTCTGGAGACTCGGGATCGAGCCCCACATCAAGCTCCCTGCTCGGCGGGAGGCCCGCTTCTCCCTCTCTCACTCCCCCTGCTTGTGTTCCCTCTGTAGCTGTATTTCTGTCTGTCAAATAAATAAATTAAAATCTTTAAAAAAATAAAATATGGGTTAGGTTTTGAGCTCAGTCAATTCTGAGTTCCTCTTTCTCCTGGAGGAAATATAAGTCCTAAAGGAGTTTGTGTATCGTTCTGATTTGTGGGAAGGAGAACTGGGTTCCTGTTCTGGCATCTTCTTGGGTCTAGCTTGCACTGCCTAGACTCTGGGAATCTTGTGCTTCTCTTCAGCGAGGCATGGCAAGAGCCACCTGGTCCTTTTTGAACATCCTGCTGCCCGCAGTGTAGAAGTCTGCATGGCCAGTCATAAGTCCTTCCATTCTTCAGCCTCCTCATTCCCATCCCAGGCTTCTTTCATGTCACTGGATCTCTTAACACTTCCATATGGGGTGTTCTGATTTTCCCAGACTACAGAACAGGATATTTGGCGGCACCACCTCTGACCTGCCAACCTTGGTTCTCTCAGTCTGCTACCTGGAGGGCACCTGTGTTGCTCTGGTTCCCAGTTCTCTCTCGAAAGAGGGGCTTCTGGCCTAAATCTTGAGAAGCATTGAGTAAAGTCCCCTGCCCTGGCATTGTGGATGTGTCCAATATCCCTCACTCCCAGGTTCTTCCTGAGAGAATACAGACATATGAATGTGTGTGGAGGAGAGTAGACATGACACTAATATGACTTACTGTCTTTCAATTCCTATTTCACCCAGGTTCTTCTCCTCAAGTAGTAACAGTGGATTGTACTTTCCCTTCCATTTCTTGGGGGCAAAAATGAATTAATGAATGAATGAATGAATGTTTCACCTCCTACGTTTAGTGGTCAAGGGCAACAGGGGAAAACCCCAAGTTAAAGACAAAGTACACAGAAAAATATTTCAAAAATACTACCCTTTTACACAATGTATGAAAGCTGCTTTCTTTCTCTACTCCCCTATACGGATAGTTCAAGAGTTGAGACTGTTTTACCTGTTTGAGGATTTTCCCAACTACAAATATTGAATATGTAGGAAAACAACTCCTAGGAGATCTTACTGAATCTGTAAAGAATCATCAACTTTAGAGACAAACACTACTAGACATTTAATGTAAAACAGAGTCAGACGATGGAACGGAATAGAAAATCCAGAAATAGTCACACACACACACACACCTGATTTTTTTTGACACAGCTACAAAGGCAATGAAGTACAGAAAGGAGAATCTTTTCAATAAATGGTGCTGGAATAACTGGATAATTATATGAGGAGAAAAAATGAACTTTAATCTATACCTATGGTAGGCCGAATAATGCCATCCCCAAGGTATGTCTACACCCTAATGCCCCCAAACCCAAGAATATGTTAAGAAAATGAAAATGCAAGCCACAGAATAGGAAAGAAAAAAAAAAAAAAAAGATTGCAGGGATGCCTGGGTGGCTCAGTTGGTTAAGCGACTGCTTTCAGCCCCAGTCATGGTCCCAGAGTTCCAAGATTGAACCCCCATATCACGCTCTCTACTCAGTGGGAAGCCTGCTTTTCCCTCTCTCACTCCCCCTGCTTGTATTCCCTCTCTAGCTGTGTTTCTCTCTGTCAAATAAATAAATAAAATCTTTTAAAAAATCTGTATTTAAAAAGAAGATTGCAAATCATATATCTGATATAGGACTTTTCTCTAGATTACATTAAAAACTCTCAAAACTCAATAATAGGAAAACAGGGGTGCCTGGGTGGCTCAGTTGGTTGGGCAACTGCCTCCGGCTCAGGTCATGATCCCAGAGACCCGGGATCGAGTCCCACATCGGGCTCCCTGCTCGGCAGGAAGCCTGCTTCTCCCTCTCTCACTCCCCCTGCTTGTGTTCCCTCTCTGGCTATGTTTCTCTCTATCAAATAAATAAAATATTTTTTAAAAACTCAATAATAGGAAAACAAACATAAAAAATTGCAAAAGACTTGAACAGATACTTCATCAAAGAAGATATAGGGATGGCAAATAAATATATGAAAAGATGTTCAAAATCATTAGTCATAGAAAAATGGAATTTATATCCACAAGAAGATATCTTTATATAAGTGTTGGCAAAGATGTGGAGCAACTCTTTTATCCTGGGGTGGAAATGTAAAATAGTACAACCGCTTTGGAAAACAGTTTGGCAGTTTTCTAAAAAGTTAAACATTATTTACCCAAGAGAAATGAAATCTTATTTCCATACAAGACTTGTAAATGAATGTCCAATAGCAACTTTATCTGTCATAGCCCCAAGCTGAAAGCAACTTAAAAGTTCAACAGATGCATGAGTAAACAAACTATAGGATACCCATACAATGGAATACTATCCAGCAACACAAATGAATGAATTCTTAATAACACAACAACAGATGAATCTCAAAATAATGTCTATGTGACAGAAGCCAACCCCCTCCCCAAAATATAACCTTCAAGGAAATGCAAACTAATAAATAGTAACAGAAAGCAGATCCGTGCCCCAATAAAAGGGGCTGGGTAAGGTCAGGACAGAGGGATTACAAAGGAGCATAAGAAACATTTTGAGGGCAATAAAGGTTCATGATCTTGAATGAGATGATGATTTCATGGTTGCATACGTATATCAGAAACTATTATGTTGCTCACTTCAAATATGTTGTTTATTGTATGCTATTTATACTTTCATAAAACTGTTTTTAAAATACAGTAAGATAAATTTTTAAGAATATAAAAAAGGCATGATGAAACAGTGATGCAAACAAGTTTTATCATCCAGACACCAGGAGACGAGGGGAAAGGGGGTTTCTTTGCCTTGCAAAAGTATGCCGAGCTAAGTGAGAGTGCCAGTGGTCAAGGAGAGGAGAATCACTCGTCCTCTCATGCTACCTGAGGGATGCAGACTGGGGTGCTGAATGAAAATCTTTGGGGTGGGGGGAACGGTCACACCTCAGAGATTGTGGAGGGGGGATGCTTGGTGATAAAGCCCAAGCAGGTTCTTTGTCCTTTCTCCCGCCTCATTGCCAAAAGGATCCCTAGAGGTCTGCTTTCTATTTCCAAATTTGTGTGAGCAGTTTGTTTTGGGTAGAGTGGGGTGGTGACCCACGTGTAAGCTAGGACATACACTCGACTGAAAATAACGCCTTACACCCGTGATCAAAAACTACCTCGACCGGCACTAGACAAATGACACAACACGAATATGACACAGCGGGGAAGTCCCCAGTCTTAGACCTCCGCAACCACCGCGAGAGTCCAACCTCCACAGTTCCCCCGCACCCGGCACCCGGGACCCCGCACCCCGCACCCGGGACCCCGCAACCGGCACCCCGCACCCGGCACCCGGCACTCGGCACCCGGCACCCGGCACCCGGCACTCGGCACCCGGCACCCCGCACCCCGCACCCGGCACCCGGCACCCGGCACCCCGCACCCCGCCCAGCCTTTTTCCTTCCGTGTTCATTCCTCCGGGCGGGGCGGGGGGCGGGGTCAGCCCAGGCCCCGCCCCCTGGGCGCGCCGTCAGTCAGCAGCGCGCAGCCTCTCCAGGCTTGCTTTACGGCCGGGGACGCGGTTAGCCCTGGCCTAGAGACGGAGGCCAAGCTGAGGGGCGGGGAAAGAGGGCTTTTGCGGCAGGACGTAAGTGACGACGTGGGCGGTGCGAGTGCAGCTGGAGGGCAGAGGAGGCGGGTTCGTGTTTCCCGGGCCGAACCGGGCTGTGGGGGGCGCGGGGCCTGGGCCGGGACTGTAGCTAAAGGCCCGCGGTGACAGTATGGGTGAAGGGGAGCGGGCGGGGGAGGCCTGGGGCCGCTTTGGCCCGCGGGGGGAGCTGGGGGGCTGGCGGGCTGCAGTCTTGGGTCCAGGCCGGGGATCTGACCCGTGGCTGGTGTTCCCCCCCACCCCCGAACCCGCAGCGCGCCGGTCCTGTCCTCGCCATGAGGCCGCAGCAGGCGCCGGTGTCCGGGAAGGTGTTCATTCAGCGAGACTACAGCAGTGGCACACGGTGCCAGTTCCAGACCAAGTTCCCCGCGGAGCTGGAGAACCGGGTACGCAGACTCCCCGCACCTGCTCTGGGCTGAGGGAGGGCCGGTCAGCGCCGGGAGCGAGTATGGGCCGACACCGGGACCGCTGAGTGTCTCGCGGCCCGGGGAGGGGCAGGCAAAGAAGGAGCCTTGGTCGGAGGAGAACCACTAAGCAAGACACGGTGCTTGGAGGAGGGTGGGTAAGGCCAAGGCCCCGGTGTGATGGACTCTGCGGTGCCCGGTGCCGGGAATGTGTGCGCCAGCCAGCCGGCTTGTTCCCGGCCGTCCCCCCACCCCCACCCCCACCCCGGGTTATTGACAGCAGCGATGAGGAACTCATTCCTGAGGTTCCAAGCCACCTAACTCAGCATGCTGTAAGCCATATCCTCCTCCCTCGCCAGGCAAGAGTAATCATCATCATTCTCGTGACGGGCCTTTGTGGCTATTGTGCTGGTCGCACTGCTCGGCAGAAAGGGTTTATTAAGTTGCCGTGCCAGGCAGTACAGACAAGCTTTCTTGGAACCTGGAAAACGCAGAGCATTTGATCGGCCTGGAGGGGAAAAGATCTCAGAACAAGGCCTTACACTTGTCATTCCCAGTTACCATCACTGGGAGCCACCTGTGTTTTGTTGACTTGCGTATCAAAATTGGCATCGGGGTATAGTTCCCTTAGGCAACCCTGCATACAGAAATGGAAGAGTGGGCTGTTTCCTCCTTCTTCAGACTTAGGGGGGACATCATTGTGTTTTATTTTAAAAGTACAGGGAAGTAAACATACGTGTTTGTTTTCTTGTAGGGACATGTGTCTACCCACCCAAAGAAAGATATTTTGGTCTTGATCCATGTTTTTTTAGAGATCAGTTTCTGGTTAGATGGAAGCTGGTTTTGTGCTCTTCTCACCTTGATGGGGAGGGTGAGGGACTGAGGTGATTAGGTGTGCTGTGGGTGTGGGAGTAAGAAATACTGGTCATGGGATAAGTGGGTGTAAATGAGTCTGTACTAGAGAAATGTGTAGCAGTCCTTTAAAATCAGCTTGTAACAGGTAGGTGGTTCTACCTGATTGCCAAGTTTGGAAAACCAGTGTATATCAATTGTCATGTCCTTCAACTTAATCTATAACTGTGGTCAGGTTAGTGATCTAAGTATGTACCTTTAAGTGCGAATGAAAGATCAGGTATGCTTTATAAAGATGGTTGGTAGATTAGCTCGTCTGTGAAATGCCATATAAATGCTGCAGTTTATTGTCTCAGTGTTGGGTTAACTCAGCTTCACATTGGGTGGACATTTCCACGGTGGTTTGAAAAGGTAGAAATTGAGCAAGTTGCCTGTTGTCTAGGAGCTACTGAATGTTATTTTTTTAAATAATTTAGCATCACAGTTAGCATGTTTTACATGCCAGGACTTATATGAAATGAAACTCTTACACTATTTATGTTCTTTCAAATCAGAATGTAAACTATTTACCACACTTATTTGGATGTTGCAAGATACCTTTGTTTAAAGGTTTTAAAGCCAAACTTCCAACTCAGAGCTGAGCCAAACACAAGTATGCAGAATCAGACATTAGCCTTCCACGCCGTGTGTGGTAGAGCCTCTGTTTTATAGTCTGAATACAGAAACACAATGTAGTCACAGTACTCCCCTGATTCTTACAGGAAATTGATGTTTCTAAATTCTGTAGTCCTTTTATTTCTTTGACTTCAGATTATAGCCTAGAACTGCTTTTGACTCTGAGTACTATTTGGAGTGTTATTTGGTGCTGTTCAATTGTGTCTTTGAGGGTTTTTTCTTTCTTTTTTTAAATGTTTGGGTTAAAACACTAATTTATACTTTAAACTGCTTAGGAGAGCTTTGATTTTTCTTTTAGTGCGTTGAAGTCAAATTTAAATTACAGGTTTAAATTTTCCTTGCTTTGTTTGCTGGAAAATTGAAAGGTTTCTGTCTTTGTTTCTCTAGTACTTACCCTAGAAATTTCCTGATTGCTCTGCACTGGACCTGATTTTCCTTTTGTGAGAACATCACACTTGGCAATTTAATAGAGGAAGAAACTAATGTACAAATGTTTTGCGTTACTTTAGATTTGTACCCTTTCATCCGGGAGTAAGGACAAGTTCTGCCTGTTAGCAGTTTACTTTTTCTGTTGCTTGTTAGCACGTAATACTTTGATGCTTTAGGTACTTTGTTGCCAGGACAGTTGCTAAAGCTTTATTCTTACTTTAGACAAAATACAGACACATCAGGCACCCTTGGTGGGAGAGATATGAGTGAACTATAATTGAAGCACTTGTTCTCTTACATATCTTTAAAAAATGTGCGTACACCTCGTGGGTGGACATTACCTTGGACTTGTGATCACTTTAAGCTTCAGCTCCATACTTTCTACCACATAGTTCAGGAAACAAAAGTTCTGGGAAAATGAGTGTGATTCCTGTTTCCTTCTGATTTTCAGTGTTTATTGCTTCAAATTTATATTTGGCTTCCAGTTCCCAAGTCTCCCAATTTTGACATAGCTTCAGTCTCAGTCTTCACGTATCCAAGGGACAACGTGACAGGTGTTCTTCATGGTGCAGCGAGTGAGAGGAAAGTGCCCACGTTTGTTCTGTGGAGCCCTTGTATGTTCTGTCCTTTGCCTTTACTGCTGCCTCACGCGCTTTTACCTCTTTTCTTTTTTAATAACCTTTCATAGAAATTCTTGATTTTTTAAATTTCTCTTTTATTGAACTTTTTAAAAAAAAATCCTTCACCGTGGATTTTTTTTTTAATGATCTATGATATACCTTCATCCTATAAAGCATTATAATATTGGAATAACTTTCTTAAGAATTCATGTTTCCAGTATTTCCAAAGAAATGTAAATAATTCAAAGAACTTTTTTTTTATCAGATCATAACATTTTAGGTAGATGAAATGTGCATGCTTGAAATTATTTAGACTTTTGTGGATTTGCCGATGTGACAAACTGAAGGTGTTAACTTGGTCATAATTGGTAAAGATAACAATTTGTTATAAATATTTGTTCATGAAGTGAACAAAGTCCATTTTCAGGGAGTGAGAACTCTGACATAGATCCCCCAGGTGACCATTCTTCAAGTGGTGACTCAGTGCAGGAAAGCTACCCTGGCTCCTAGCACCATCTCCACTCACCCAGCCCCTGTCAGAAACGCTGAGTATTCTGGGAAATTAAAAGTAGCTCCTTTTGAAAAGCAGGAAAGCCACCACCACTTTAAAGTTTACATTAAAGTTTTTCATGCCATTGACTCATTGAGTCCTCAGTAGTTTTTCCATACAAAGGACAAAACAATAATCGCAACTGCTTCTAATCTAAAGGATTTTAGTAGCTTAAAGGAGATGATCCTAAATTGTTTTACATTTTTAAAAATTACACTCTTGGGACTGTTTTGTCTCAAACTGTATATCGAAGTTATTTGACTTTTTCCCCACTCTTTTATATAAAGACTTAAAAGTGGGTCCCACCTGGGTGGCTCAGTCACTTAAGCCTCTGACTCTTGATTTTGTCTCAGGTCATGATTTCAGGGTTGTGAAATCGAGCCCCGTGTGAGGCTCTACACTGAGCATGAGCCTGCTTAAGAGTCTCTCTTAAAAAAAAAAAAAAAAAAAGGGTGGTGGGGGGGGAACGCCTGGGTGGCTCTTTTGGTTAAGCAACTGCCTTTGGCTCAGGTCATGATCCCGAAGACGCGAGATCAAGTCCCACATCGGGCTCCCTGCTCAGCGGGAAGCCTGCTTCTCCCTCTCTCAGTCCCCCTGCTTGTGTTCCCTCTCTCGCTGTGTTTCTCTCTGTCAAATAAATAAAATCTTTAGGAAAAAAAATAAAAAGACTTCATAAAAGATAGACCTTATATGTAAGGAGTTACTCCTTTCAGGAGCAAGGCGACTGTGTGAGAGAAGGCCTAGAGTAAGGACATATAAGTTGTCTTTTTTGCCAAGAATGATAGTGTTACATGAAATACTCCACTAATGGGGTGAAAGTTGTAAGGTAGAGCACTGAAATTTGAAATCTACAAAGTTAGGAGGAAAAAGTGAAAGCAGGACAGTGGTAGTATTAGTGTAACTGTGAGATAAAGGCGTCACTGAATAGAAAGGTAACAGGAATGACTTGGTGAGAAGAGTTGAGTGATAGTTGGAGATATTGTCTTCGTGTGAGCTCTCACTGGATTCCAGCATCCAGGGACTCAATTTAAGATTACTTGCTCTTAAGAGCGAGAGGGGCAAACCAAGAACCAGACTCTGAACTATAGAGAACAAACTGATGGTTAGCAGAGGGGAGGTGGGGGGATGGGTGCCATAGGTGCTGGGGATTAAGGAGTGCCCTTGTGCTGAGCATCGGGTATATGAAAATGTTGAGTTACTCTTTTGTGTACCTGAAACTAATAGTACACCGTATGTGGGCTAACTGAATTTAGATAAAAACTTTTTTAAAATAATAAGATTACCTGCTCGTTCCAAATAAAGAGACCATCTCCTTCCTTTTATGCCCCTACCATATGCCTCCACTGTAGGACTTTGTCAATTTATTATGTTTTTGTTTACGTACCTATTCTGCTTTCGTGACTATCAACTCCTGGAGGATTAAGACAGTGTCCTATTTATCTTTCTCTAAGGATGTCCTAACATCTGTCTGATGGTAGGTGCTCAGTAAATGTGAATATAAGTGAATGGAGAGTTGGAAGGATTGTATATTTTTTTAAAAGATTCATTTATTTCAGAGAGAGCATACACACCAGAGGGGGTGGGAGGTGTGGCAGAGGGGTAGAGAGAGAGAGAGAGAGAGACTCTCCAGCAGACTCCCTAATGAGCACAGAGCCCAACATGGGGCTTGATCTCATGACCCATGAGATAATGACTTGAGCCAAAACCTAGAGTCAGATGCTCAATCAGCTGAGCCACCCAGGTACCCCAGGATTGTATCATTTTATTGTTATTTGATACTCACTATAGAGAATAAAGAGATACCATATTGAGTCTTGAAGATACCCAGTGTCTGTAAGAGGGATAAGATTAAACAAAGACTAAGCAGTTTCAGTAGCATAGGTCCCAATTTCATCACCTAAATGTTTGCCAACTAGTGGATAAGAATGTTGACAAAATAGCAGAATAAATTAGTGCTAGCAAGTATTCGTGAGTAATTGATCTTTTTTCCCCAAAACTTATTTTTAAATTCTTTTTTCCATACAGATTGATAGACAGCAGTTTGAAGAAACAGTTCGAACTCTGAATAACCTGTATGCAGAAGCGGAGAAGCTTGGAGGCCAGTCGTATCTCGAAGGCTGTCTGGCCTGTTTAACAGCATACACCATCTTCTTATGCATGGAAACTCATTATGAGAAGGTAGGGCTGCCTTTGTTTTCACAAAAATCTCTTAAAATCGTTTTAAAAAGGTGAGTTGTTGACGTGTTTACATGGTGACAGTTGCTGTTAAACTTAAAGGGGCTTGTATAATAGTAATTCAGATTTCATTATTGCTCCTGTGTCTAGCGCACAGAATCCTGAGTCTTTCAGAAACTGGTCAGAATTGATCTGTCAACATGAAGTTGACATACCAGTGTTCAAATTGGCTTACACGTAAGACTGTGGAACGTCTATATTCTCATTCCGTATAGCTTTCTGAGAATCCTCGTACCTTTCTCCCGCAGTGTCTGTCTTCAGTCCCATCCTGTGACTTGAGTTCTTATCTTCTCTTTCCAGCTGCCTGCTGGACCCGGAGTTGCCAGCTTCTCAACTTTGATGTCCAAGAGGCAAACCTCACACCTTCCCATTCTGTTTAATAACACCCTGCCTTTTTCAGTCCCATCCTAAGATGTGGAGGATGAAGAAGTTATCAGTTGTCAAAGCTGAAATATTTTCCATTTTCTCATTCATTAACTTTTCATGATTTCCTCTGCCGCTGTTCTAATATGTGCCCTTACTACCTTTCTCTTAGACTATTTGAAATAGTCTGACAAGTGTCATTTCTTCCATTCTTTTATTTTTCCAGACCATCTGCTTCTATCCTCATAAAACACTGCATTACTGGGGTATCTGGGTGGCTCAGTCAGTTGAGCCTCCAACTCTTGATTTTGGCTTGGGTCATGATCTCGGGGTCCTGGGATTGAGCCCTGTGTCAGGCTCTGCACTCAGCAGAGAGTCTGCTTGAGATTCTCTCTTTCCTGTTCTGCCCCTCTTCCCAGTCCTGTGTAATCTCCAAAATAAATAAAATATTTAAAAACAAAAAACACCACAGTACTTCCTCTAGCACTCTTATGAAGCCAGAGGCCTTCCCTGGCTTCCCATTTACTGCCAGTGAGTAAAGTTCAAGCCCTTCCTCCAAGTGACCTGCAGCTTACCTTTTCAGCTTTGTCTCCCACCCTTTCTTCACCTCCATCTTTCAGCCAGACTCACTCCCTCGCCAGGCAACAAGCGCCGCTGAAGTTCTCCTCCATCTGTAGGGCCATTCTTCCCCTGGTCAAACCTTACCAGTCCATTAGATCCTCCGGGCATCTCACTTTTCCTTATTCTTCTAATCAGAATGCTTTCTTGCTTTTGTATCCCCACAATATTTTATTTATGTCTCTTCCTGGCACGCACTTCTCTTGACTTTGAAATGTAGCAGGTTGCATTCTTATTTTCCCTTTAGGTGTGTATTTTCCTTGAGGTTGGGACAGTGCTTTAACCATTTTGTGTCTCTCTTCATGTCCAGTACCATGCCTTGATGTATTTTAGGCACTCACTGAATGTGTGTTGAGTGAATTGAAGTTAATCACAGTAAGCCCTAATACATCATTTAATTTTGAGCATGTTTAGCAACTAAAATGCCATAAGAATATCTATATTACAGACTATACCCCACCTAATAGAAGTGTCCCTGTGATTATCTTGGGCTCTGTATAGTGGAAAACAGTTGTAGCTGAACTGGTTTTGTAAGTTACTGGCTGAAAATGCTGCTGTATGCTTCATTAGCATCCTGACATGAATTGTCTTAGTGTTACTAAAAATGTATAGTTAATAACTATACTATACTATAACAATAACTATAATAAATGGTTATATTTAAATAACTAAGTGAGTAGTTAATATTTTTCCATATCATACAGATATGAATAATCAGATAATTAGAACTTTTAAAGGATCAGTATCAGTTTTCAGTCTGTGCTTTGTCTTAGCAGCTTCTTTTTAATAGTACATTTGCTGAGTGAAGGGACAAGGAATTCATTCATTTGGTAAATATTTTGAAAGCCTACAGTGTGCTAAACGGTGTGCAGGGGATATTGACAGAATACGGTAAACGTGGTTGCTGACCTTGTGGTGTTTATAATTTAGTGGTAAGAACTGATGCAAAGGAAATAAAACCAACTGAATTATAAATGGCAGTAAGTGTCTTGAAGAAAACAAACTCTCCTGTAATAGAAAATAATAGGAAAGACCTAATTTAGATTGGGTGGTCAGAAAAGGCCTCTGAAGTGGTAACCTGTAAGTGGCTACATGAAGAATGCAAATCCTGGGTCCATTCAGGTAGAGAGATCAGTGTTGCAAAGGTCTAGAGAATGTGATGGGTCCTGGGAACTGTAAGAAGGCTGGTGTGGGGACGCCTGGGTGGCTCAGTTCGTTAAGCAACTGCCTTCGGCTCAGGTCATGATCCCGGAGACCCACATCGGGCTCCCTGCTCGGCGGGAAGCCTGCTTCTCCCTCTCTCACTCCCCCTGCTTGTGTTCCCTCTCTCGCTGTATTTCTCGCTGTCAAATAAATAAAATCTTAAAAAAAAAAAAAAAAAAAAAGAAGGCTGGTGTGGATGGAGAGGAGTGGAGAGAGGGACCAGAGGCGAATTTGGAGAGGTTGGGAGGAGCTGTAGCATGTTGGAGTGTGTAGTCCATAGAAAGATGTTTGGATTTTATTTTCAGTGCAGCAGGGAAGCTACTCAAAGATTTTAAGCGGGAGAGTGATGTGATCAGATTTTCATTTTAAAGCAATCTCTTTTGGGCTCCTGCGTGGCTCAGTGGGTTAAAGCCTCTGCCTTCACCTCAGGTCGTGATCTCAGGGTCCTGGGATCGAGGCCCACATGGGGCTCTCTGCTCAGCAGGAAGCCTGCTTCCTCCTCTCTCTCTGCCTACTTGTGATCTCTCTCTCTGTCAAATAAATAAATAAAATCTTTTTTAAAAAAATAAATAATAAAGCAATCTCTTTTAAGGAGAAAAAAAGATATAAAAGTGGACATAGGGAAACCAGGTGGGATGCTCCACAGAAATCTAGCCAAGAGATGATGATAGCTTGGACAGGGAATGGGGCAGTAGAGGTGGAAGGAAGTGAACAAATTCAAGGAATATGGTAGTAGTGGGACCAAGATGTGGTGAGGACGGAATGTAGGAGGGGCAAGGTTGAATTCATATGGATAGAAACTAGGCCATCTGGAGATGATCATTTAAAGAAGTATAGGATACTACCAATTTAAGGTAGAATTACATCCTCTAGAGAATTTTGTTCATGCTTAGTGGAGTATTAGATAATTGAGTTGTCATTTCACTATAGCTTTTACATTTGTTGATAAGATTTTAATTAACTTGTATTTATCCATGTACATTTGCTGAAATAGGTACCTCCTTCTAATGGCAGTTGTAAAGAGAATTGGTAATTGGGTGCCAGCCAATTCAGTTACATTAATTAATGGGATCATGGGCAAATTAATCTAAGTCTGAGTTCTCTCAACTATAAAATGAGTATTAGAATTAATGTATTTCCTCACATATGGTAGATAGTGAGGAAATAGAGATAGAGCCTAATAGTGTTCTCAAGACAGATTTAAAAATTAAGTTAGTTTATATACATACACACATGAATGTGTTTACATATATACACACGTTTTAATCAGATATTTATAAACAGTTTTTTTCAGGTATAAGTAATCTTTTTTAGCAGCTTCTAACTTATAAAGCTGCTTAAAACATTTAGCAGCTTTTAATTAAAATCCCTTTGACTGTCAGGGCACCTGGCTGGCTCAGTTGGTAGAGCATGCAGCTTGTGATACCAGGGTTGAAGGTTCAAGCCCCACCTTGGGCATGGAGCCTGCAGTCAATAAGTAAATATCCCTTCGATTATTAATCTTGAAAGGAAGTTCTCTGTATCAGAAATAGAGTGGAAATTGGTCCTAATGTATGTTTTAACTTGGATTCATAGGCAATATAGAAGGTACTACTTTAAGTCTCCTCCCCAACCTCACTCTTGTGCTCTCTCTTGCTCTGCTCTCTCTCTCTTTCTCAAATAAATAAATAAATAAATAAAGTCTTAAAAAAAAAAAAGACCAAATAAAATTAGTCAAGAAACCAAAATTTAAGGTGTGGCCACATTTTTTTTTAAGTAGGTGGTTGTATTCTAGAAATTGGACATGAATAACTAGATCATGCCAAGTGAATAACTGGAATGGCCATAATTAAGACATGTACTTACACTTTTATTTACTTACTTATTTTAATTTGACAGAAACACAGCTAGAGAGGGAACACAAGCAGGGGGAGTGAGAGAGAGAGAAGCAGGCTGCCCGCCGAGCAGGGAGCCCGATGACATGAGGCTCAGTCCAGGGACTCCGTGATCATGACCTGAGCCGAAGGCAGTCGCTTAACCAGCTGAGCCACCCAGGTGCCCTGTACTTAAACCTTTAAAAGAAAATATTAAATGTATATTTATAGTTTCAATACAGTGATACTAGAACACAGCTGCCCTCTCCTGCTCTCCATTTTTCCCCTTGGGAATTCTGTGCTAGTTATTTTCACTTCATGAAAGGACAGGATTGGGTCAGTTAGTCTGTATTGTTTTAACCACTAAAATTTTTAGTCTACAAATAGTAAGCCAAATATAATAGTGCTTATACTTTGTCATATGGGTTAAATTTTTTGAGATTGTAAATAAGCCTTTTAAAACTCACTAGAACAGTCGTGCTTTTTTCCTCCTATAATGCGCTATTTGATTTAAAATGAAGACAAAGACTTCAGTGTTACTCCTCAATTGTTGCTGCACATTATTATTAGGGAACAAATGGGCTTATAGAAGCTTCTCCTCTTAGTAGCTGTTTGCCTTTTTCATAACAACCCTTCTGCTTATGCGCTATAATGCGTAAAAGGAAACAAATTAGAAGCAACTTAGTTACTTCTGAAACTACTAAGATCCTGCTGATCTCGCTTAGCCTCACTTAGGATATTTTTTCTTGAACATCTGTATTTTTTCTTAAGGGTCTCTCCAGTTTAATATTCTCAAGAAGGATAATAGTCTTTACTGAGGTTTGATTGTGGTTTTGCTGAGGGTTTGAGGATAACAGATCATTTCGTTCAATATTATAGTTTGTTTTGACATTGATCTACCAAAAATAATAAACTAGGAGTAAAATGTCAACATAAAGTTTCTTGGGAGTAAGAACGTTACTTTGTCTGCCTGGGATGCAGTATGAGTTTCCTCCTGTTAATGCTTTCTTGTTGCTGAAGAGACTAAGAGTTTAAGAGCATCTTGTTTAAGACAGTCCTGCCTTCACCAGAGTGGTGTAAGAGGATTTGGAGCTCACACAAAAAGAAAACATTGTTTTCTTTCTGAACTATACCTAAGTGCACATGAATGTTATTAAACTTCAAATAAAAACCTTGCACAACAAAGTTATCCTTGAATCAAATGAAGGCATGCTATTTCTTTGCTGGTAACCTGTACCCAAGGAGAGAGGAGGGAAAGCTGTTCTGAAGGAATCCTTTCTTTGAAATCAGCCATGCAAGCACTTTTCTGACTGTGCCCTCTAGTGGGAATGGATGGGGGTGAGGGTAGACAGACTTCCCAATTTCCAGTTCTGGCAGGTCAGCTGAGAAAAGTTGGAGAGCAGATTGAGGGTCCTGAGTTGGGCACCTTTATGGCTACTTCCATTTGTTATTTTAGAATGATCAGCAAACTGATAGGAAGATAGAGCCTAAGATTTCCTTTTTGCCCATAAAGACCAAGCATCACTTGAGTTCTTTGTGAGTTGAAAGTAGAAGAATGATAATACTTGTAGTTCTTCAGGTAATTAGATGAAAAAAAAATGTTTTCTTCAGAAGTGGTATTCTTAATTCACTACCTAAAGAACCCTGCGGATTGCTCTTGTAATAACATCATACTCTTTTAGAACATGAAATTATAGTATTCCCAATGATGCAACTTGAATAAACTTAAATTTTATTTTCCTTTAATAAGAAAATTCATTATGCAAACTTAGTGTTTTAAATTCTAAACCAGCTTAAACTACAGCACCTAAATTGTAGCATCCTAATTTTGTTAATTTTCCCTGGTACATTATAGACCCACACTTAATTTGTTTCTTAATCTCTAACTTTATTCTCATACAGTTCTTTTTTTCCCTTATATCGTGATCACATTTAGCATATGCTGATAGTATGAATCTAAGTAAATATATAGTAATTGAAGAACTGGATCAAAGCCTTATTGAACATCAGAGCCAAAAAAGGGTTATCCTGACTTTGAATCTGAAATAAACATGTAACTCTTTGATTTTGTATATAGCTATTAAGATTTATTCTCTTCTAGCTTATCTGTCTCAAAATTGCCCTTATTAAAGCTAAAGATTTGGCAATTTCCAGAAGTTCCTTTGTATCCTTTCTGGCTTTTGTCTGCATTTACTTTGACTTTTACAACCTTAATACTAAACTTATAAACCAGAGTTCCCATCAAGGACACAAGAGCGAACTTCAGAGTAGCATTATATGCAGTGGTGGAAATGATATAAGACATTTGTCATCAGAAACTCCATAGCAACTGTCACATGCTTTACAAAGGAAATAAACTTCTCAGTTTCAGACTAACTGGGCTATCTCTTGTTAATGGGCCAACTTTGTATCCTTACTTAAAGTTGACAAAAACATTCAAAGGAGAGAAGCAGCAGTTCCTAAGTGTTAAAGAGAATAGCCAAGAACTACCTTGGTGTCACATTAACAACGCTTGATGAGTGGGAAAGAGAAAAGTACAGCCAGCTTTTGTGTATATAATCATCTACTTATTTCTCTGTATCCAGGATTGAGACGACAGCAGGTAAGAGGGAGAGGCTGGCGATCGTGACGTTGTATGTGTCGGTACTCACACTGCATGGAAGGTCTGGGACTTGCAGAGTCCAGCGGGCTGTGCTGTGTGTCTTACACGGCCGGTGTGTGCCAGATGCTCCCAGCTGCTTCCCTTCATACACGGATCCATTGCTTGTTTTAAAAGCTAATTTCACTGCCTGAGTATGTTGAGATCCCGCTAAAACTTAATGGGAAGTCTGATGACATCTGTTAAAAGCTGTGGTGTTTCTTTCTGTCAGGTTCTGAAGAAAGTGTCCAAATACATTCAAGAGCAGAACGAGAAGATATATGCTCCCCAAGGCCTCCTCCTGACAGATCCTATTGAGAGAGGACTTCGAGTTGTATCTTTTTTGTCCAGATCATAAGGTCTAAATATCTATAAAAAGAAAATGTTGGCAGTACTGTTTGCCATCAACTAGAGAGCATTTAGCTCCCTTCTTTGGTATTTACGCTAGGAACCTCTGTGTGAATTGCATACTACCATAAGCCTCCTGTCTCCAACATTTTTCTTAAAGCACGTCTCTTTCTTTTGCATTATGCAGGTCTCTGGATTGTTTAATATTCTGGTCACCGTCTTTCTTGGTGGCTCTGAGGGCATCTTGTAGTAGTAATGGGGGTGGCATGAGTAATGCATCTCAGCTGCAGAAGCTCTCAACCTAAAGCCTCTTTGAAATGCATGAACTCATAATGTGTGGTGAGACGTGTCATCCAAATGAGTTACGGTTCCATGGGTTCATCTGACTAGTTGAAATCAGTTACAGCTGCCAGATGTATAATTTCATTACCTTTGACATACTGTGCATATTTTTAGAGGCAGTAAGCTTTGAAACTCACTAAGTGAATTTGGTAAATAAAATTGCAAAAAAACTAATTTAGCTTGATAACTGGAATAATGAGTAAAATAAATTTTTTTAAAAACCTAGGGTCAGATAATCCCAGGCCTTCCGGCTGATAATAATTTCAGCAGTTTTATTATACTCTGCAGCAGTGGTTCTTAAACTTTTAGAGGTCATGAACCCTCTCCCACGAAAAAGTTTGCAAATAATTACAGGGCATTTTGAACCCCTGAATTCATTACCTTCTTCGATTCTCAGCTAAGAACCCCCTAGTTCTACAGTATAGCATCTTTTTTTCAGACTTCCTTTCCCCAAAAAATAAATAACGTTCAGGGGAGGAGGGGAATTACATGTAGCGTACAATTACAGGCAATTACATTTCTTAAAGTTTTCTGCAAGGTGGAGAAAGCATGTGTCACTTAAGAGAAATTCTTAATAATTTAAAAATGAGCAAAGGAAATTGAAAGCAAAGTCTGTGCAGATCATACATACCACGTTGCCACAGTCTTTTTTATATGTTCCGTTCTCCAGTGTGTTTTCTTAACAGCTATGCTGTTTAGATTGAAATCACCATTTATGAAGACAGAGGCATGAGCAGTGGAAGATAAACCATAGAATAAAGGTAAAAAAATTACATGATTTATATGCAGATTTTATCATTTGCTGTAGTATGCGTGAATTTTCTTCCCTGCATGGTAAATAAATGGTTAGAGAATGGCATATTCTCTGTACTGGGCTTAAGATTTAAAATATATCTTTAACCCAACTATTTGGTGATCTAGAACTTAATCCCGATTTTTCCCCTCCGATTGTTTTAGACTGGTTTTAGTGTTACTTTGTTTGGGCGGGGTTTTTTTCAAGGGAGGAGGTCTTGTTTTAATATTCAAAGCAATCCTAGACATTTTGCATATAAAAATATTTCAGTGATTGCCCTGCCTGTATGATGAATGGCTTTAATAACCAGAGGAACATTTCAGAGTGGAGGGGGAGATTCTCAATATTTCATTTATTTAAGTGGCTTCATTCCCCTGTAGAAGAAAACTTACCCTGGTGGTTAAAACCATGAATTTAATTCTTTTGTTCTTCTGTATCCATATAATGACCTCGAAGAAGTGAGAAACAAATTAGTTACTACTGATGGGAATGTAGATACAGAATCACACAGAAACCATGGGCCATCAGCACAGCCTCCTAAGTACCAAGAAATCGCAGGGCACCGTTTCGGCCGATTCCAGTCATGTCTGCTTCCTACGGAGAGTGTGGTTCTGCTGCGGTACTTTCCTAAGGGACTGTTTGCAGGTGCTTGTCACTAACAGGCCGCACAGAAACAGATCCTGCCGAAGCAGACCTCCTCCCCCGTCCCAGGGCAGCCGTAATAATAGCTGCCATTCCGAGGGCACCTGCTCTGCGCCAGGTGTCCTGCAGATGGTACGTCTCATTCTTACAAAAAGTGTGCCAAGTATTTCCTCCATTTTAGAGATGAGCAAACTGAGGTACAAACAGAGGAAATGGTGTTCGCAGAGTCATACATTTTAACACATTTTGGGATATGAACCCAAATTCAATGAGCCATAAAACCACTGTTTTTACACCATGCTTCCTGTAAGTACTTGAAGCAGCAGAAACATGGGGAGAGGGAAGAGTTCATCAGATTATTCTTAGTGTTTATCCTCCCCTTTTCTTTTTCAGGACTTTCCTAAAAGATATATTCTGTCCGCCCTTGTGCAATGTATCAGATCCTACCCGCCAACAAACATTCCAAAGCTGCCATCTTTTAGCAGTAGTGGAAGTGTCACCTGAATGCTTTGACTTTGAAAGCCAAAAATCTAGATAATGACATCCTCTGCCACGTGTCTTCTTTCTTTAAAAAGGTCTTATCTGGGAACGCATAGTGCCCCTTGCTCAGAGACTTGGTCACATACAGTCCCGACTACACCGCACAGGGGAGCAAACAGGAGCGTCCTGTGTGGGGCCTGTCCGGCGCCGTGGGACACGCTGGTTTTACCCATTGCAGCCGCGTTGACTTGGCGCAGCCCATCTGTCGGGACTCAGTTGGCAGCTATTATTGCTAAATGTAACGTTTTTCTGGGGCGCTGTGCGGTTTTGAGCAATTACACACCAGAGACTAATCTACCAATCGTCAGGCGACTGTAAAATTTTGAAGTGGGAAAGATTTACATTAGGACCTTCTGGAGAGTTTGCTGAATGCAGATACTTTTGTTCAGTTTAGAGCTGTGTGTTCCTCAGGCCCAGGATCTAATGTGGGCAGAGATCTTGGAGGACGGGGAGAAACTGTGAGAATAATTAATTCACTTCTGTGGTTTTTCTTACATCTCTAAGGTTTCTGTGCAGGTTGAAGTATTACATGAAAGTTAATGGTTTAACCAAAAAATACACAAATCATAGAGATGGCCTTTATTAAAAATGTTGAAAATAGCTCTATTAAAGACCGATAGTGTTTTCTCTTTGGATTGTTTTCTTTATTTAAACATTAGAACATATCATTACCCAGTCACGATAAGTGAATGCTGATAAAAATAGCTAACTTTTGTGGGCGCTCATTATGCGCCTGTGCTGTTCTAAATGCTTAGTACTGATCGTCACAGTGGCCCTACAAGGTCCATACTATTACTCCAGTTTTCTCAGATGAGGAGAGTCAGGCGCAGAGAACCCAAGTTACTTGTCTGAGACTGAAGACCAGTACGTAGCAGTTGGGGTGGCCTGGCCCCACACTCGCCCCATCAGCCTGTGCTGTGCTACCTACCGCCTGCAACAGGATTGTTCAGAGGCTGAAATAGCCAGGGCTCACGTTTCTGGACTGTTGGGCTATGTCCTCACGTTGTCAGTTAGTACACATCCAAGTATTCAGTCAGACAGAACTAGCCCACGTAGGAGGAGTTCCCGTGAGCCGCTGTAGGAGAGATGTTGTAGAGGTGATTTTAGCTTCCCTTTCTAAAACATCTACTTTTTGCATCTAACTGCAGATCCCACCTCCAGCTGGGACCCTCATCTACCCACTGGCCGATCGCAGAGTGTCCCCTACCTCCTCTCCAGAGCATCATTCCTTTGTATCTGCTGCCAGAGCCACGGTGCCATTTACTCCAAGGACTAACTTTCTAAAATTCCACACCTGGAGCGCCCTCTCGTCGCTCAGCATCCACTTTGTGTCTCCAGATTGTGTAGGACTCTGTAATCTTCTGATTAGTTTCTGAGAGAAAACAATGAAGCATTTCACTTTTTTTATTCAAAACCATTAATAAAATAGTCCATTGGTTGGGGCAACATAAAAAAAGTTTCTTTCTTATCTGCCACCAGTACTAGTGGTTCTCTTCATTCCTTGGGCCATCTTCCCAGGTGGCCGTCGACTTCAAGTCACCTCTCAGCCAGTGTTCAGTCTTATTTCCCTCAAACTCATGAAATGCTTTTCTCCAGGCTTTTGGTGAAAGGTCGGCTGTGTCTGTGGTTTTGCTAATGCATCTCCCAGATTTTGAAGAACTACCAGTTTTGCCATGACAGAAATCTTGAAGATCTGTTACTGCTGTTCAGTTTCTCAAACTGAAACTCATTGGAAAAATAATGTATACTGTTATTTGTTTTATGATAGCAACTATTCCTAATTAAAGCAGTATTTAATGCAATTTCCAGTTATTTTTCTTTGGAGAATTTTGTTGTTATTGCATTACTTTGGATGTTGGGAAGATGTAGTATGTGTTGTGTGTTCCTTACAAAAATAAGTAAGCACAATAAAGTGGATGCTAAACCATCAAACACATAAATGTCCCTGCTGTGTCCCTGAATATGTAATAAGCAAGTATAATAAATATTTTAATTATAGTTTTGTTATAAATATAACTTATGAGAAAAAAATTTGATAGGAATAATACTGTATATTGCTAATTTTTAACTGTCCCTACTGGCAAACCTTATGATCGTAGACTTTCCTCATATACAGTATTCAGTGCACAGAAATCTTATAATTGGTTCAAGTACAGTAAGTTAAGTGATTTCCAACTAAAACTCTCAAGTCTGAGTCAGTGTTTCTAGTTCCTTTGGCCATATGTTCTTGGTATCAGGGTTTCTTATGCCCTTCCTTCATATTTGGGGTTTGACAGCACTGTTTTTGGGAGAAAGTTCAGAAATATATTAGGGAAGAATGAGACCGGTTAAAAGTTTTACTTTCAGAGATACTGTAGGTGCTAATACTGGATTTAATCTTTCAGATTTAGTTTCTTCTGTGGATCTGTTAGTTATTCAGTAAATCTCATCAGTCTATGTAATACTTTAATTGTATAAAATTCCTTTGTTACTTTACAGCCTGTAATAGTGTGTCTGTCTGCCTTTTAAACCTGTTGCAATAATTTTGCTGAAATAAGCACTCATTAGTAAAACTTTTCTTAAACAAATTGTCTCTGTGTCATGTCTGGTGTGGTTTGGTGAAGTGATACGGCATTACATTTTGCAGATTAACAATACTACTAGGATCAGTGCGGCTTAGTAGTTTCCAGCAGACATCTTACACTCGTTACCCTTCCTACTTTTTACATGCTTTAGCTCAGAAGAGGCAGATATGTTAGCCAAATAGAGAAAAACAAATCATCCCCGAGAGTCAAAAATGTATTCAATTAAAGAAATAAAAGGATGTTTCATTAGGAATAAAATATCAGTTATTGTTACTATCTTGGATCATCTGATGACTTAAAATGAAGTGCATTACAGAGTACCTGCTTATAAAATAGAGTCCATATTCTGACTTTTGTGAGATTACTTTTCTTTATAAAACTTGCAACTTCTCTTTTCTACCCAGTTATACTAACAGTAAATGGTACTCATAAAGAAGGTCATAAGAGCCTGCCTGGCGGCTAGCATGAAATCACAGTTTCTCAAGAGTCACATGCTTTATTTTTCGCTTTGTTAAGCCCGTAAAAAGGAGGTCAGAGTATTAGTGCTCTGTATGATTTATACACTCATCCCCCTTCCCCTTGTCATATGTCTCCTTCCCCACCCTAATCCTTCTAATTCCATGAGGGCAGAGGTGGTTTCTAGTTACCCTTGCATCTATCCCTAGCTCCCATCATGCAGGGGGACACATCTACTTAACGCTCATATTTGCTAAGTGAGTAAGATACGGGCTGACCAGTGATCAGCAGAGATACCTACCTCTTGATTAGGCATTTGACTTGATAAGATAGTGACCTGTATACTCCCCCTTGTAAGGTTGTAAGACTGGGAAGAGATCTGTGGCTTAAACTCCATTAGAATAGACTTTTGCACAGAGATAACTGCTCTTGAGAATTCCAGTGCCCTTTCTCCTATAGACAGGAATTCCCAGAGAGAGGGAAAGAATTACATTCAAAAACATCTGACATACGTAGATCTGTAAATAATGAGTAGCCCTCCAACTCATCCTTCATCCTCTTATTCTGTAGATCCCTGACATTGCCAATAAGTGATACCTATCCTCATCTGTGCTTGGTTGGAAGATAAACCAATAACTGCAAGCACTACACAATGGCCCACTTTAATCTGCCAATGTGGAAGGTGTGAAGGATTTTATTCTCCCTCCACCAAAGCTGCCGTGAGTGGTTTTGCAACAGTACTCCACAAAACATGGAAATGCGTACAAGATAGCAAGTAAGTCCAGTGAACTGTGAATGCCAAAATGTAGGTTCTGTACCACCTAAGTTCTAGGACAGTTTGCTTCAAAATGAGTAAACACAAAATTACATAACTAATACAGGTTATAGCTCTTCTGTCTTAAAGCGCAAGTTCTTCCCATATATCTCAAATGGTGCAGATGTGAGGTTCTTTGAAATTCTGCCTACAAGCCCTATAAGAATTGAAAGCCTTTTTTTTTAAAAAAAAAAAAACCTCCACTTAGCAAAAAAATAATTTTATGAATCAGGCACAACCAAAGACTTTAGTTAAGGGTCACTGTCAAAATGAGTTTACGCCAACAGAATTTTCTGATTTTTTAAAAGGAGCATCTGAGCGATGTGTTTATTGACCTTCTAGGAACTTACTTAACTTTGTGCTGTCACTTTTTTTATGTGAAATCTTTAACCTCTAGAATCATAAATCACCTTGCCTTTGAAGAACTTACTTTGTTGTTTCAGCTACAACGATTCAAAAAAAAAAAAAGTTGGGGGGGCACCTGGGTGGCTTAGTAAGTTAAGCATCTGACTTTTGGTTTGGGCTCAGGCTGTGATCTCAGGGTGATAAAACTGAGCTCCATGTCAGGCTCTGTGCGCAGCCCAGAGTATGCTTGAGACTCTACTTCCTCTCCCCCTCCCACTCATGCTCACTCTCCCTCTAAAGTAACATAAATCTTTTAATAAAAGGGGGGGAGCTAAAAATCAGTCCATTTGGCTGCCAGATCTGTTGTTCTTGATCTTAACGTTTCTGTTCTTGTATATATTTTTTTATCTCATTTTCACAGACCAATTTATCAACAGGAAATGAACATAATAATTTGTATTCAAAATGCTGTGGTGATTAGTCTCCTGGGAACAATCAAATGCCAAACAACATAACCATAGAAGCTCAGATTCTGTGATATACAAGACTCAGAAACAGATGTAATGTGACCTTTTCTTCCCAATTAAAGGATTGGTGGGTACATTTGCATTATCTGTATATCTCACACAATGCATAAATGTTTTATTTTGTCCAATTCCTAATTTTCTAGATGTTTGAAGGATCATGTGCTTGAAAAAGCAGCATTATTATAGATGTGACTGTCTACTTCTAAAATAAGTGATGCTTCAGTTAAACAATTGGGAAAGGAAAGGCCTAATAGCATGTTGTGGGCATCTTTTAATACTGCAGCTAAAGATCTTCACTTAACATCTAATGATATGGAGGGCCTACATCAGGATGGGAAAAGTCACTTTTTTAAGTAACCAGAATTCCCAACAGAAATGGTATTGACAAGAAACTTTACCAACCCCTGCTAGCAAGAGCTACATATTAAAAATACTCAGATCCTTGATAGAGACTATGAGAAAACTCTGAGGGGAGGGAAAAAGTTGCTTGTGTACATTGATTTCTATTCCCAAATGCTATGTAGGTTTTGAAGTGACCACAATTTTTCTATTATCAGGGTAATGTGCAGCATCAGGATAAGACTGTAGCTACATAATAACTAAATGTAACAGTTAAAGACAGAAAGTAAAGCTACCTCTGGGACTGAAGGATGCATTTAGGGTAAAATATCGTCTAATTAATTTATTCTACAGACAGGCTTATTAAGAACTTAAAAAGTTATTTGCCTGACAAAGTCTTAATAAGGTTTTTTT
>PITA01022390.1:0-30440 GCA_004023965.1 Spilogale gracilis | reverse complement strand
CCACTCCCGTTTCCCACTTCTGTAGGAAGGAAGGTGCGTGGGAGTCCTATTCCTCATCACTTCATCCTCCCCAGCTCCCTGCGCCCCTGGGGGGTCTTTGTTCTGACTCTCTGCTCTGGAGGCTGCCAGTGTCACTCCCAAGCCCTGGAACTGTGTCTCCTCTGCCCTCCGTAGTCTGTGTGGCCTGGCCCTGAAATTCTGACCTGCTAGGCCCACAGTGACCTGGCGGGTGACCTGGTGCACTGGGAACACACGGTTTTCAGGCAGCCCCAGTGGTGTGGGCACCGCTGAGCAACACAATGCTAAGTAATTGCCATCCTCCCTGGGAGACCGAGTGTGTGGGCTGGAGACAGGTTTGCAAGGCAGCCCGCATGTGGAGGGGCACCACTGGGATGCTGGGGACAGGACTGGCAGCTGAGGGGTGAGCAGACTAGGGATAAGGGGGCAGTGTGGTGGCAAGAGAGAGCTGCGCCTGAGAGAGCCAGCTCTGAACCCTGGCTCTGCTCCTCTTGTGTGGGGAGGCCTCCTCCGGCCTCAGTTTCCTTACGTGGAAAGCGAGAGGGTCAGGCTGTGTGATCTCCAAGCTCGCTTTTACCCCTGTGAATCTGAATCTGTCATCCATTTGAATGTCACCCATTCAAATGGTATCTTTGTAGCACACTGTGATGGTTGCAGAATCACACGCCCTAAACATCAAGGCCATGCTTTGTCATGCCATAGGGACATCCCAGAGCAGCCCTCGGGCTCCAGAGCCATGAGTTCACCATGCCATCCACAGATATGGACTGCCTGCTCTGGGCTGGGCATCCACGAATGTGAGGTGGGGGCAGGGAGGAGTAGGCGTCTCGTGGCCTCAGAGGAACTTACAGACCCAGATGTCAATGGGAAAGATGAGCAGAATGTGGAAAGGGAGACTGGGGGCCAAGGAATCTCCTGCAGGCCTTGGGGCATCAGGAGAATGGAGTGCAGAGCTGAGCCCCCATCTGCCCCAGTGGGAGCCTCGATCCCTTGTGGTTTACTCTGCGGCCTTGCAAACCCTGGGTGCCGAGGGCCCCCGCACACGCAGCCTCTGCACAGAACAGCTCCTCAGAAAGGAGCTCTTCACCCAAGTCCATGTTGCTGCCTGCCTGGCTTGTCTCCTGCAGGGTGTCAGCGGGAGATGGAGAACCGGGAAGGGGCAGGCACTCACAAGGGAGCCAGACGCTGGATTCCAGGGCAGCGGGGGGGTGGTGCATCCCTGCCACTCAAGCTAGCTTTCCTGCCACCTCTCAGCATCTGCTTCCTCTTCCTTACGCCCACCAGAGAACACACACAATAACAAAGTCACCGGTGCCATTTTGCCCAGGCCGAAAAGGCTTCATTGGGATTCTGCACAGCATCCCTGCCCCCGCCTGGTGACATTCAGCATGTCTCGTCCATTCTGTACAAAGCTGCTTGCTGAATAAAAGGACATAAATCACCCATCCCCTCAGAGACTGAGACAGCCCCCAGCACAGCACTCTCCAA
Source organism: Spilogale gracilis (assembly GCA_004023965.1). Lineage (NCBI taxonomy): Eukaryota > Metazoa > Chordata > Mammalia > Carnivora > Mephitidae > Spilogale > Spilogale gracilis. The sequence goes on along the minus strand of PITA01022390.1, from coordinate 28,934 downwards.
GATGTAGCCAGGCAGGAAGGGCAAAGGATGGAAGCCTCTAGGAGGGGATGGGGTGGGAGACCAACCACTGCCACCTTTGGGCTGTGGAGAAAAGGAAGAGAGAAGGGGCCAAGCAGAGTTCACTCAGCTGCTGGCCTACATCTAAGCACCATAGATGTCGTGACATCGCCTCCCGAATCTGGCCCTTGATACACTTGGAAGCTGATCGCTTCGTCCCTTAGTGCCCCGATTCCAGAGCAGAATGAATTTAATCAGGGTGTATCGAATAATGAAAGGAGGTACCCTGAGCTCAAAAGGCCATATCCATTCCACTGTTTACCTGGGAAAGGTTTGGTTTTTATAAAAGAGAAACGAGCCTGTTTCCTTGCTTGTCAAATGGAGTAAGACCCACGTCATACAAATTACGATTTTAAAATGCATGTAAAGTGCTTACGTCAGTGACTGAGGCTTAGTCAGTTCTTCACAAATATTAGCTATTTCCATTATTATCTTTCTCACTTGAAAGTACAGGACATTAGATGCCTCTGCACCCCAGCCCCGGCCCAGTGGGGGGATTCCATCAGACACCTCAGGTCCACTCCCCAGACAGCGGGAACTTGCTGGAGCTTGCTGGGGAAGAGAGGGGAGGTCATTTGGCGACCATCCGGTGCTCTGAGGAGAGAAGGGCCCTGGCAGCCTGGCTGCAGGAGCCAGACCTCAGGTGGGGTTATGATCCTTGGGCTCTGGAAGCTTCTCCCTCTCACTTTTCACATGGCTGGGAAATCTGCTGTGCTCTCTTTCCCTTCTGAAATGTTCGCCTCAGCAGTTTGAAGGCCAGCGGATGGAGGAACGTTCCATGCTAGCTGTGAGCAGGCTCTTTTCTGGGCAGTGTGATCTTCTCTGAGGGGAATCACATACTCAGGGAGGGTGTGGGTTTCTGTCATTTCCATGGAAGTGCACAGAGGGCAGCTTTTGGGTTGAGTTGTCAGAAGAGTTTCTTGGGTGTTCCTTCTCTCGCTGTGTCTACTCTGTTTTTTGTTCAATATTAGAGTTTGACATTTTAGTCAGATCACATTGTTTCATTTCCTTGGAAATGTGTTGGCCAGAGTGTAACAGATTTGTTCTTTTTAGGGGACATTCAGAAACGAAGACAGATTGCCTGTCCGAGTCAACAGGCTGGGAGCCTTTCATGGTTAGGAAGAAATTATTTGAGAAGGTCCTGCCCATTGTGCCCTGTGTAACCTCAGAACGCTTACTTTATTTCCCTGGAATTCCACCCGGAAGGAGAGAGCAGGCTGGGGCCCCCGCTGACCCTTATAGGTCTGGAGGAGGGTGGAAAGAGGCCCAGAGCAGGCAGGGATAGACTGCGCTTATTTCCACTGCTGTAAAAACTTGACACTGCCACCATCCAGCATAACAGAAGGAGGAGGTCTCTTCTTTTTTTTTTTTGAACTTAATTTAATTTTATTTAAATTCAGTTAATTAACATATAGTGTATTATTAGTTTCACAGGTAGAGTTCAGTGATTCATCAGTTGTATATAACACCCAGTGCTCATCACATCACATGCCCTCCTTAATGCTCATCAGCCAGTTACCCCACCCCCACCCCTCTCCCTTCCAGCAGCCCTCAGTTTATTTGCTGAGATTAAGAGTCTCTTATGGTTTGTCTCCCTTCTGATTTCGTCTTGTTTTATTTCTTCCTCCCTTCCTCAACGATCCTGTTTCTTAAATTCCACATATGAATGAAATCATATAATTGTCTTTTTCTGATTGACTTATTTCACTTAGCGTAATACCTTCTAGATACATCCATATTGTTGCAAATGGCAAGATTTCATTTTTCTGGTGGATGAGTGATATTCCCTTGTATATAGGAACCACATCTTCTTAACAATCTTTTTTAAAGATTTTATTTATTTGACAGAGAGAAACACGGCCAGAGAGGGAATACAAGCAGAGGGAGTGAGAGAGGGAGAAGCAGGTTTCCCGCCCAGCAGGCAGCCCGAGATGGGGCTTGATTCTGGGTCTGCGGGATCAAGACCTGAGCTGAAGGCAGAGGCTTAACCACTGAGCCACCCAGGTGCCCCTGAACCACATCTTCTTTATCCGTTCATCTATTGGTGGACATCTGGGCTCTTTCCGTAGTTTGGCTATTGTGGACATTGATGCTATAAACATTTGGATGCATGTGCCCCTTCAGATTATTACATTTGTATCTTTGGGGTAAATATCTAGTAATACAATTGCTGGGTCATAGGGTAGCTCTATTTTTAACTTTTTGAGGAACCTCCATACTGTTTTCCAGAGTGCTGTACCAGCTTGCATTCCCGTCAGCAGGGTAAGAGGGCTCCCCTTTCTCTTCATCCTCGCCAACATCTGTCATTTCCTGACTTGTTAATGTGAGCCATTCTGACCAGTGTGAGGTGGTTTTGATTTCTATTTCCCTGATGTCAAGTGTTGTTGAGCATTTTTTCGCGTGTCTGTTGGCAATCTCAATGGAGATGTCTTCTGCCCATTTCTTGATCAGATTTTTCTTCCTTGGATGTTGAGTTTGGTGACTTCTTTATAGATTTTTGGATACTAGCTCTTATCTGATAAGACATTTGCAAATATCTTCTCCCATTCTGTCAGTTGTCTTTTGGTTTTGTTGACTGTTTCTTTTGTTGTACAAAAGCTTTTTATCCTGATGAAGCCCCAATAGTTCATTTTTGCTTTTATGTCCCTTGCCTTTGGAGACACATCTAGCAAGAAGTTGCTGTGGCTGAGGTCAAAGAGGTTGCTGCCTGTGTTCTCCTCTAGGATTTAGATGGATTCCTGTCTCACATTTAAGTCTTTCATCCATTTTGAGCCTATTTTTGTGTACGGTGTAAGGAAAGGGTCGTTTCATGCTTCCACATGTAGCTGCCCAATTTTCCCAACACCATTTGTTGAAGAGACTGTCTTTTTTCAAAACATGGGATATTCTTCCCTGCTTTATTAAAGATTAGTTGGCCATAGAGTTGAGGGTCCATTTCTGGGCTCTCCATTCTGCTCCATTGATCCTTGTTTCTGTTTTTGTGCCAGTACCATGCTGTCTTGATGATTATAGCTTTGTAATATAGCTTGAAATCCAGCATTGTGATGCCCCCAGCTTTGATTTTCTTTTGCAATGTTCCTTTGGCTACTCAGGGTCTTTTCTGGTTCCATAAATTTTAGGATTATTTGTTTCAACTCCATAGAAGGAGGTCTCTTCTAAAAGTGAAGTATTTAAGTTTATGGCCTTGACCCCTCGCCTCTCCAGTGCCCTTTCCCCTCAACCCCCACTCCCACCATCACACACGTACGCACACAGACAAGAGATTTTCCTTAACAATAAAGAGTAATGAACATGTTAGACCCACTTACTCCCGTGTGTAGAGATCTTTGGACTTTAAGTGTGAGGTGAACAAGTCCAGAGTTGAGACTCCCCTTGGCTTGGTCACATTTGCATATAAATTGGACTTTCACACAAAGACCTACCACCCAGTCCCTTCATGATCACTTGGACCCTAGCTCTGGAGGGTTCTTTCAATCCCTGTGTGATATCCAGGTGTGGCTTCCAGTGGCCACTCTTTGAAGTGGGATTTCTAGAGAGCAGGATTCTAGGGAAGGGGCTTCCTGGGGCTTATGCTCCCCTGGGGTTTGTAGGAGGGCCAGCTGTGAGTGAGTAGGCTGTGAGACATAACAGCGACAGCTCATGCATATCAAGCAGGCACTGTGCCAAGACCCACACATGCAAAATCTCATTCCATCTTCGCAGCAGCTCTGTGAGGTGAGTGCTATTAATCTGTGCCAAGCGGAGGAACTCAGGAACAAAGAGGGTAGGTAGCTTGCCCACAGTCACAGAGCTAACCAATGGCTGAGGTCTGAAGGCAGGCAGAATGGTTCTACAACCTGAGCCCAAACGTGATGCCCTCCTTCCTCTCTGCCTCATCTCAAGGGAAGTGTGGTCCAAATGACCCCAGTTGTGAAATGTGGTGTGGGAAGACCCCTTTACATGGCCTGCTTGTCCAGCCCTCTCATTTCACCCAGGCAGGAAGTAAGGCCCAGAGATGAGAAATGACTAGTTGCCTGGCCAGTGACAAATTGACTGAAATTGGGTAATCTTCCATCGCTTGACCTGCCTTTGTTGGCTCTGCTCACCTGAGAAGCAAAACAAGAAATGGATTCGTACGTCTCAACAGGTCTGAGCTAGATCCAGTTTCCCCTCTCCCTGATAGATGGATATTTTAAAGAGTTAATGAATGAACATCTACATCTAGAGGTGTAATTTCAGGCAGAGATAACTGTGGATGATGGAAAAGGTTTTAATCCCTACGCTAGAAGGGACTTCAAACTCACTCTCTTGGGATGTCCATTCAGACTTGGTCCCCAGGGACATAATGAAAACCATCATCTATGAAGCTTTGTTATATCCCTTTACGTACATTGTCTCTTTTAAAACTCAGAACCTCCCACCCACTGGAGGGTATAAGTGTCAGTTCCATTCTAGAGATGGAAAAAATGAGGCATGGAGAGTCTAGGTGACCTGAACTAAAAAGCTCAAAGATAGAAGCAAGATTCAGCCTTGAGGGTGTTTGACACCAAAGGCCTGACTTCTCCTTCTGTCCACTCTTAATACCCTGGAGCAGTGGTTCTCAAAGTGTAGTTCCCGGAACAGCAGCAGCAGCACCCACTAGAAAGTTGTTAGTGATATCAATTCTCAGACTCCACCCTAAAGCCCCTGAGTCAGAGCTCTGGGGCAGCAGTGGTGGGTTCACAAGCCAGCCAGGTGGTTCAGATGTGCCCTCAGCTTGGAGAATCCCTGGCAAGCAGGGATGCTGCCGGGCCCAGTGAAGGGAGAGTCCCGCCAGGCATCTGACTTGGAATTCGATTAGGTAGTTTCAACTTAGTTCTTTGGTTCCTGAGTCCCCAAGGTGTCCGGCAGCCATCCCTTCTGAGGTCCTCCCAGATGAGACTGTTTTTGTCCCCATGTCGTCACCAGGGACGCTGGCAGGCATCCACAAGACACCTCTTGTGTCAGCTTCCCTCTGTTCTATTTTCTGAACCACATCACACTTTTCCAAAAAGCCTTGACCTTTGTTGTGAAATGTGGTGCCTAACAAAAATAACTCTCTGGCGGATGGGGATATTTTTAATTGAATTGTATGAGCCAAGAACTGCAGAAATAAAACCAAGGTTCCTACATCCCTGTGGCAGTGGGCGGTTTCATTTTCCATCCTAATCCTGGAGCTGGGCTTAGTCCCGGCTTGAGCACCAGGGCCGCCATGTCGTCCCCCCCCACGCCCCCCCTCCGCGTCTGCGGGCGGGTGCTGTGCTTGCACCTCTTCTGAGCTCAGCCTGCACCTCACCTTCCAGATCTTTGCTGTCTCTTCTGGCCAATTAAAAAGCCCGGCTGCTATCATTACCTATTTTCAGCTCCCAGTCAGTTCCTTTGTCTGCCAGACACAGTCTTGCTATCGTAAAAGAAAAAAATAAGTTGAGATGACGAAATTCATTTGGATCACAGTCGTGTACGATGCTTCATTTCCTTGCAACACAAACTGCTTCCACTCATAGATCAGTATTAACAAACAATTTTCTGCAAGGCTGTACCTGTTAGTACAGATGCAGGGAACATCTGTGCTTCTGCTCCTCCCAGCCCCTGTGAGGGGCTCTTACAGCAAAGAGAGGGAGGGAGGCCCCAGCAGAAGCTACAGCTCTCGAGATTCACTTACTCTCTGATCAGTGGCCCCTGCCTGGGCAGGTGCAGACAGGCTTGGCTGGAAGTGGCTTAAGGGGCACCTGTTTGTCCGGCTTCTCATCACTCCCTGATTTATGCGTGTGGCTGGAGGCAGTGGGAAGCCTGCACGCGCCACACTGCCTCACTGCCTGCGCTCTGGCATCCACGGGGCCATTTCCTAGGCAGCTCTCTCCTGTCTCGGGGGCAGCTCCAGATGATCTTGGCAGAGCAGACCCAGCAATCCTGAGCCATCGGGCAGGACTCCCAGAGGCTCAGGCCACTGGGCTCCCTCCCTAGCTGAGCACATGCTCCAGGTCCCATTCATTCACCCAGCTGGTCTCTCACTCACACATTCATTCATCCCAGAAATGGTTATTGAATTCATATGCACACCAGGCATGCAGAGAGTAACAGAACGGCCTCTGCTGGAAGGAGCGCAAAGCCGGGTATGAAGACAGCAGGTAGATGTTATGATACAGGGACAAGCACCGTGGTAGATGGGGGCATGTCCAGGAGGCCAGGGCGATCCAGGAGGACTCCTAGAGAGATGGATAGCTCACCACTGACCTTGAGGTTGGGGTTGGGCAACAGGAAGAACGAACAGCATGTGCCAAGGCCTCAGACTTGAGATCCAAACTGTAGGAGGGGGAGCCAGTATGTGGAAGGGGCAGGAGAAGCGGGGTGGCTAGTAGGGCCTGCTTGCTTGGCCCAGAAACTTGGGCTTCAGACTATGGATGTGGGAAGCCCTGGAAAAAAACAGAAGCAGAGGAGTGAGTGACAGGACCAAATGGGTGTCCTAGAAGGATTGTTCTGGAACTTGGAGGCAAGGAGGGTGGTTAGGAGGCCATCGTAGTCACAGTCTTGGGGAGAAATACAAGAAATATTGAGACCCTTAGCACTGGCAGTGGCCGTGGGAAGGAGAAGTAGATGGGGCCTGGAGGCGTGGCTGGGCAGGCCACAGTGGCGGGGGGGAGGGGAGGCAGATCCAGGGAACAGCCTCCAGAGCCATTGAGAATTCAGAACCCTCAGTCTTATCATATGAATATGTGCTTCAAGCTCTCTAGGGTGATTTGTGAAATTATACCAAATAAGCATGTGTATATTTTCAGTTTGGGAAGGGAGATGCTGGGGTCGAGGACATTTGATTTGAAGAATCCCTCAAACCAGGTATTATCAAATATTTACCAAGAACAAGCTGAAATATTAAATACCTGCTGAAATATGACATGTGGGCAGACTGATTTCCCCACACGAGATGCTAGCACAACCTGTGGGCCTGTGAGTGTGCCCAAGCCAGCTCTGACTGCCATTCAGACCAGCGCCCCCGGATGAGGTCAACAGCCAGCACTCAGAAGTGTGTTGGTCACCTTCCGATCAAACACAGAATTGATGGTTTCCTTGCCCCCTCTGGACTCAGCAACATTGTCTTTTGTTAACAATATAGATCAACCAAAAAGAAAATTAGTTAGTGACGAATAATAAGATGGAAATTCATCTTATTATTCGTGAGGGAATTCATCACAAGAGATACACATGTAGGAGTGGTGGCAGGGGACGTTCAGAGCCACAGTGGTGGGTGAGGTCACCTAGACAGAGGTGTTAAGAGGAAGAGGGGAACCCGGTGGCTGGCCCTAAGTGGGAGGCCAGGGGAAGGAGCTGCTCTGGATGGAGGGGCAGCCTCAGAAACAAAAGAGTCAACCTAAGGGAGGGTGGCGCGAGGAGAGCAGGAGAGAGGAGTGTTTCAAGAAGGGAACGATGAACCATGTCAGCACTGCCAAGAGGCTGATGGGATGAGAAGTCGGTGCCACTGGACTGGCCAACATGGCAGCCGGTGTGGCCTTGACAAGAGAAGTCTTATTTATTTGTTTTTTAAGATTTTATTTACTTATTGGACAGAGAGGGAGAGAGAGAGAGCACAAGCTGGGAGAGTGGAAGAGGGAGAAGCAGGCTCCCACCTGACCATGTGTATATTTTCCCCCCGATATGGGACTCAATCCCAAGACCCCAAGATCAAGACCTGAGCCCAAGGTAGTTGCTTAACCAAATGAGCCACGCAGGCGCCCAACAAGAGAAGTTTTAATGGAATGCTGGGGTAGACGCTTGGCTGGAGACAGTTGAAAAAAACGGGATTGAGGAAGTGCAGACAGCATGGGTAGGAGGCACCTTCTAGAATTTTGGCTCCAAGAAGAGGAGAGAAAACAGGGAGTGACTGAAGGTAAATAAGAGTCAAGGCAGGGTCCTAATTCATGAAATAAGAAAGACAAGACTTGGGGTGCTAAGGAGGATGATTTAGTAGACACTAAGCTGGCACTACCGGCAAGATCATCTCAGACTCAATGTGTCCCAGCTGGTGGTCTCAGTCTCTCCTCTCGCATAAGAGTCCACCCCATCACGGACTCCACTTAAACATTAGCACCACTGGCCCTCAGATGCTCAAGCCAGAGCTCTGAGGCTCACTGTTTACACCTCTTTTCATCACTTCCCTCCTTCTCTCCATCACCCACTCCCATCAGTTCTTCCTGTAGGATGCATCTCATATGGTCCATTCCTTTGGTTTCCACCTTGATCCAAGCTCCTTCAGCCCTAACTTGGACCTCAGCAGCAGCATCCTCCCAGGGCCCCTGCTTAATTCTTGTTTCCCCACCCTCCCTTTTCCACTCCTTCTCCCACAACAACCAGAGAAATCCTTGTAAAACCAACTGGCTCATATCACTCCTTTGATCATGTTCTCCTATTGTCTCTGGCTACATTCAGGGATAACTCTGAAATCCTCTTGTGACTACTCACATAGCTCAGACTGGTCAAGCCCCTGCCCACCTCCCTAGCCCCACAGCCTGCCACTCCCCATTCTCCCTTTACTCTCTGCATTGCAGCCTCACTGACCCTTTCTAGATCCTTGCAAGTTCTTTCCTACCACAGGGCCTTGGCATATCTTTACCTCCACTGCCTGAAAGCTCTCCCCCACTCTCCCCTTCCCTTGGTCAATTCCTAAGCATCTTCCAGGTCTCAACTCAATGCTATCTCCCCAAAGGGGCCTTCCAACCATCCAATATGAAATATGTCCTTTGTCCTCTCATGGAAGCCTGTCTTTTGTCTGCATAGATCAAAAATATTACAATGAAATAATTACTTTTGACTCTGGATATCATGTCTGTCTCTCAGCAAGACAGGGTCTGTGTCTCTGTTGTTTGCCACTTATACCAGATAGGGGAGAAAGAAACAAAGTCACTACCAGTGGTCAGAGAAAGCATCAAAGAGGAGAAGGGAGGAGGTTGGGGATTGGTCCCTGATGTGGGTTCTGTGTGCCCAGGACAGCTCTGAGACTGAAGGATGGCTGATAGTGAAGGGGCTCCTAGCACATGACTGTGACTATGCCCAGTTGTCTAGACCCTCCAGAGGCTCCTGCCAGGCATCTGAGTAAGACAGCAGCCTCCAGGGAGAGACACATTAGCACAATCCACGGAGAGGAGAAGGAGGCAGGCTTGCCCGGCCCAGGAGATGCCAGCAGGAAATGTGATGTGTGCATTGCCCCCGCAGGACCAGCTCTTTCATGAGCTTGTTTCTTCATATGCAATAAAAAAATAACAGGATGATGGTTAATATTGCACAGGATGGAGAGAGGTGAAATCAGGGTGCACTCAGGGAAGCACTAAGAACAGTCTTTAGTAACTGTGAGTGTAGAGGGCACGTCCCCCACTGAGGCTGAACCCCTGTTAGAATGGCAAGGGCCCCACTTGGGGAAAAGGACTCACAGGAGCAGGAAGCATGGGGCAAATCCCTCTGTGGTCACAGTTTTGCCTTCTGTAAAACGGGGAGATTTTATGCCAGACAAGACCACACAGAAACGTGTAATGTTTTTGACCTTAATGATGATCAAAGAGGAGAGGTAGTCGTGGGCTGTCCTGAGTGGAGGTGGCAGGATGGATGTGGAGAAGTGTTACAGTCTGCTCCCCACAGGGATTCTGGGGTGGCAAAGAAGGATGGGGAGAGATGATTTTACAGTAGGCCCAGAAAAATAAGAGAAACCATGGGAAAGAGGGAGAGGAGAGGAAGAGGAGCTCACCATGCAGGCTGAGCTGGCCCTTTGGGAGAAAAAAAAGCATCACACTGAGTTGGGGGGCAAGAGTTTGGGTGACTGCAGGATGGCCGAGGTTCCTGATGGGAGGGTCTGCCCAGGTAGGCTTGTCGAGAGCACACCCTCGGCCCATCCAGCTGCCCCGGGTGGCACAGTCCCCAGCAGGAAGACCCCTGGTAGTTCCCCGGGGCGAGGGAGAGAAGCAGCCCGTCATTGCTGGCTGTATTCCAAAGCCAGCCAGGAATGATGATGCTGACTGTGGGCCCTCTCTGCTTCTGGGTCCTTCTCAGAGAGTGGGGACAGTCCTGAGTGGTCACGTGGCCCGGACCCCGACTCTCCAGAGAGAAAGTCATTTGTCTTCTTGGGGCAGTAATGCCTTACCACCACTCAGAACAGCTTCTTCCCATCCATCTGGGGTTTGGCAGAACATACTGAGATGTTCCCCCTCCCCCCCCCGGGATCTGAGAGCCCCAGGACACCATCAGCCCCATCGAACACTGATGCCCCATGGTGGCAATCACAGGGAGTAAGGTGGAAATAGGCGTGCACATGAGTGTATGTCTGTGTGTGTGTGCGTGTGTGTAGGGGGAGCTGCATCTGTCTCTACCTCCTCCCATCCTTCCCCACCACTCCCCTCACAAAAGCAACCCCTGACAGCATGACGGGGGCCATGCATGCTCCCGGGAGCTGCTGCCTGGTGGCCTGTGAGTCGTTTTTGCCTTTTCCTAAACGCCTCCACATTGGCTGGACCCCCTCCTACCCTGGCTCTCAGCTCAGCCATTGGTTTTGAGGTTTTCAGAATCCCCTGGAGGGCTTGTGGAAAACGCTGATTGCCAGGCCTCGCCTCCCCATATTCTAGTCGGTAGATCTGGGATGGCGCTCGGGGGTCTGTGTTTTACCAAGCTGTCTCACAACTCTTACAAGGGGCCCTCAAGGACGTGGGGTGTAGAATCCCAGCCCCATGGCCCAGGCGACCTCTCACAAAGCCCTCCCTCCCCCGCCCCCAGGTGGCCTGTGATGGAATTACCTAGTGCTCCCCAGTCTGCAGCTGGCATTTCCACCTGGCTGAGTCTCAGGCTCGGGGTTCATTACTGGGGCTTTCAGCCGCAGCCCCGAGGGAGCCAGTGAGCGGGCTGCTGGTCACCTGAGTGAAGGCCGGGAAACTAGGCCATCATGCTTGGTTGAGCACATCCCACTTTCTCCCAGCTGCTCCACTGCCTCCTTCAGCTGCCCCCGCCCCCCCCATGGCGCCTGGGGCCTCGGAGACCGACTCGCTCAGAGCGCTGGGGCAGAAGGCACAGCACAGACGTTCCAGGAGCGACACTGCTGGGGGACTCTGGTGCCCTGTAGTGGTGGCATGGACAGACTGATGGGGCAAGTCCTGGGCAGCAGCTGGACGCCCGGCTGGGGCACCAGGGGCCAGCCCTCCCCCGTGGGGCCATGTCAGGTGGGGGCAGGGCCAAGCAGGTGCAGCCCCTCCGTTCCACCCAGGCGCCCCAGTCCTTTTCTACCTCTCTTCTCTTTCCTCTCTTTCCCTGTCTCTCGCCTTGTCTCTGTCTCTTGTTGTCTCCCTCTCTCCCGTTTTGTCTTTCTTGCTTTCCTATTCACCTCCTTGCCCCTCTTTTTCTATCTCTCTTAACATCTCTCTCTGTCCTTGTCCTCTCTTTCTCACCTGACTCTCTATCTCACTGTCTCCATGTCTGTCCCTTCTCTGCCCTTGCCTCCCTGGCTCTAGCTCCTGGTCCTCTTGCTGCCCAACAGCACCGGTTCACCTCCTCCGACTGGCCTCGCGGTCTGGGTCAATCATGCACGATCCCTAACTCCTGACTGAGCTGGGCTAGGGGACACGTGGATGTGGGCCCCATGACGCTGCTCTCAGGGCTCCCCTGCCGGCTGGGGAGGGCCTAGGGAAGAGGTACCATGCTGTTGAGAAATCAGAGTGGCCTCTCCCCAAGCTTGACTCAGAGGCTGCTACCACCAGCTGCCGTCTCAAATCGCCAGACTCTGACATTCTGCTTGTCGTCGTTGGGCCACATTCGTCCCTCCCGCCACCCCCCCACCCTCCCCTAAACCGACTTACCCTCTCACTCATCATTCAGGCAGGCAAGCCTTGCCAGAAGGCTGGGTTTGACCACACTGTGGATGGGTTCCCAGTCCAGAGATGGCCATCTCCCCTGTCTTTGTGAGCCAAGGGGGGAATCCTCCCTAGAAGTCTTGGTGATGCCCTCTCCTCCCTGTGCTCCTGAAAGGAGTGGGGGAGGGAGAGCCCACAGCCCACCAGCCCCCTACCACCATGACTGTGTGGGTGTATCCCCCTGCTTTCGTCTAAAAATTGACCCTAGAGCCAGGGTTGTGTCCAGATCTCTGAGTCTCCCAGGTGGTGGGCCCTGCACGGGAGCTAGCCTTGTGCAGGAGGTAGGTTTTGCCCAGGGCTTGTCCCTCTGCTCACGCAGTTACAGAGCAAATGTTCCCTGAGTCCCCCAGCGTGCTGGGCACTGAGACACATGCGAGGCTCCAGCCTGGAGCTCGCCTCATCTTTTTGGGCAGGGAGGCAGGCAGCGACCAGGCCTCTGCTGCCCGGGGTGGTGCCCCTGTGGCAGCACCAGCCAGGGCCATGGGGGCAGAGAGGCTGCCCACCGCAGCAGGCACTGGGAGGCTGGCTATTAAGGGACCAGGAGAGAGGAGGCTGGACAACAGCACAGGTACAGAAAGGGAAGGAATCACCTCGGAGAGCCTGTCGGCACGTGTGAGCTTCTGCAGTTCTTAGCCGTTCAGGTCTAGGGATCCTAGGGACAGAGCAGGGGGGTGAGGCAGCATGAAGTAAGGGCTGGGAGGTCCTGGCCCCAGAGCCCCTGGAAGGAGGGGCCCCAGGAGCAGGCCAGGCCACAGGAATGACACTGCCTCCTGGAGTTGACAGGAATATGTCCCCACCCCAACCTGCCCCCACGCACTGCAGGAAGACATTCAGGTACAGACTGTCCAGGACTAGAGGTGACATTTCAGAGGTAGAGGTGTCCTAGCCTCCCTCCTTCTCAGAGAAAGAAACTGAGGCTCTAAAACATGAATCCTGACCGAAAGTCACAAAAAATGCAGTGGTAGGCCCAGGCTCAGAGTCTGGCCATGTTTGTCACATGGTCCCCCCCATGAAGCTGATTTGTCATTTACTCTTCAGAGGCCACAGCTTCCCTGAAAGCTCAGGGCTCCTCTGAGGCAAGGGAGCTTAGGATAAGCCTGCTCCTCTCCCATCCTGCCTGAGGCAGAACCGAGGGCTGGTGCCCGGGGTGGGTTCAGTCACTGGAAGCCCACGTGGAATCGAGAAATTAGGGCGATGGACAGGCTCCTATCAAGAGCAGAAGAGTGTATCGTTCTCACTCCTGCATCCCACCTTTGTCTGACTCCAATACCTTCTGAGTCTGAGAGGAGAGGACCTAGGATCTGGAGATGGAAGACCAGCCCTCTTGCCTCTCTAGGCCTCAGTTCTTAGCTGTGCTGTGGAGACAGCTGTCAGCCATCCGCCCCACAGGGCTATTGTGTGGGATGCTGTGAGGGAGGGTCCTCTGGGGTTATTCAAGGGAGAGCCCCCGGGCGGAGGGGAGGGGGCTGTGATTTGGCCTAGGAGGCCAGAGTCAGTCAGTCCCCTCCTGGTTGGTCAGAGACCCCTCCCCTTTCCCCACCAGGGCGGGCAGTCCCGGGGTCCGGGGCAGTAGGGAAGGTACACCCTGCTCCTTAGCTGCCTCGGGTTGAGGGAGGTTTGGGGGCTGACCTCTCCTCAAGACCTCTCCTCAAGACCTCTCCGCACCCCGCCACCGCCCCCAGCTGCGTGGTGGATGAGATGGACTTCTCCAACATGGAGCTGGACGAGGCCCTGCGGAAGTTCCAGGCTCACATCCGCGTGCAGGGGGAGGCCCAGAAGGTGGAGCGGCTCATAGAGGCCTTCAGGTAGGGCCCCATTCTGTAGCGCCCCCCCCCCCGATTTCCCCAGGCCACAAAACACATGCCTGGGCATGGGGGACCGGAGATGCTGGGGGGTCAGCATGGGGCTGGGGAGAATGCTCCTGGTGAGACAGCAGGGGTGGTGGGCTGGGTGGAAAGGAGGGAGCGGAAGAAAAGGGACACAGGCCCTTGAGCTCACTAAGCCCGGGCAGCCCGGGGCTCACCAAGTGGCCTGCAGGCCTCTCCTTCATCCCACATCTGTGCAAGGTGGCAGGCTCCACAGGTGTCTGACACCTGCCTCGTCCCCTCAGTGGGGAAGAGGACCAGGCTACAGGGCAGACAGCCATCATCAGGGACCCGATGCCCTTGGGGAACCAGCATGCAGGCCCCAAGAGCCCCCAGTCTCTGGAACCCAGGACAGCGAGGCAGGGAGAGGGCATCACTCGGCACCCCGCTCTGTGTCCCCTCCACAGCCAGCGCTACTGCATGTGCAACCCTGAGGTGGTGCAACAGTTCCACAACCCCGACACCATCTTCATCCTCGCCTTCGCCATCATCCTCCTCAACACTGACATGTACAGCCCCAACATCAAGCCTGACCGCAAGATGATGCTGGAGGACTTTATCCGAAACCTGCGAGGTGAGGAGGAGGGGGAGGAGGGGCAAGGCCATGGCTCGGGCCCTCTTCTGTTCAGCGTTAATTCTGTGAGCCTGAACCTGCTGTGGATGGTCACTCCAGCAGCCAAGGGCACAGGACCCTGCTGGCTGGCCTTGGTCATGCACAGAAATCTGGGAAAGCTGTTTGCATGCCCAGCATTGTGACAGTTTCCCGGAGCCATTGCCGCTATCCTAGATAGACCTTGGGCTGTACCCCTTGCCCTCCAAGGAACATCCTCCATGGGCTGACCTCTACGTGTGGTCACAAAAGCCAGTGCCAAGGTGTACCCGCCCTTCCCCTGCATGACATATGAGGACGTTTAGGTCTTGGGTCCTTTTACATTAGCCTTGCAGATAACGTCATGGCACCCACCAGCCAAGTCCTTTCCCAAATGACAGGGCCAGGCAGCCCCTGGCAGGGATCAGAACAAAACTGGCAAGACAGGATGTGTGCTCAACTGGGTTTTTCTCTTTTCTAGCATTTAAAAGATTGAAGCTATACACATGCTTGTAATTTAATAAAGTCAAATAATTCCACAAGGCTTGCTACAAAAGTTTGTCCCTGCCCATCACCACTCTCCTTCCTCAGAAGCAACCACTCTCAATTTTGTTTTGCTGTTGATTGTGTTTCTTCTATAGTGTTGAACAACGTGCTTCTGCTTCTTTTGTCTAAATTCTAATTCATATAAAAGCCAACTGTAAGGTGTATAAATCTGGGGGCTTGAGAAGGCTTGTGTTCATATACACGTGTGTGATCACAGCCAGCTCACAATCTAGATCATTTCCGTGACCCCAGGACCTCCTCTCCCTTCCCGTCCCATTCAATACCCCTGCCCAAGGGCCAACTCTTCTGACCTGCCATCCTCGCTGATGAGTTGGGCCAGTTCTTGAACTTCTTGTAGGTGGGATTAAATAGTACACACACTTTGGTTTCTTTCAGACACTGCGACTTGTTCATTTTTTAAATTTTAAGTATTTTTAATTTCTGTCTTAATCCGTTCAGAGTGCTGTAACAAAACACCACAGGCTGGGTAGCTCTTAAACAGACATTTATCTCACACTGTTCTGCCCACTTGGCCACCCAAGCTCTAGGCGCTGGAAGCGTTGGTGTCTGGGAAGAGCCCACTTCCTGGTTTTGGCTAGGCCCTTCCGGCTGTGTGCTCACATGGTGGAAGGGGTGGGGAACTCCTTGGGGGTTTTTTTGGTTTATTTTTTATATGACACTAATCCCACTTATGAGAACTCTTATCTTTATGACTTCTGCACTTTCTAAAGACCCCACCTCCTCATCCCATCCATTTTGGGGGTTAGGATTTCAACATATGCATGGGGGAGGGGGACACAAATATTCAGACCAGAGAAATTTCCCATTGTAGAATATAAGGATTAGTTTTCTTTCATCCACCTTCCCCAGCCCACTAAGACTACACTGTGTTTATGTTATTAAGACGTAAACACAGTCCAAAGCTGAGTACTGAAGTATGTCATTATTACAAACCCTTTCTATTTCTGCTTTCCTTGGAGTGAAGTGAGCACTTATATTCTTTTTCCCTTTGCTTAGCTCTCTAGGTACCCGCTCCTGATTCCTCACCAAACTCCCCACCCTAAGTATCAGTTCCTCCCAACCCACCAAGCCCAGAGAGGTCTTCTTCTTGGAATCTCCCTCCGGGAGCTTCTGGCTCTGCTCCAGTCTGGACGGAATCCGCTCCTTTGCCTCACTCCTGTATTTGGTCCCTATAGCCTAGATTTCATGGCTTGCTCATTTTTAATTCACTTCCATAGAAAAGAGGCACTGGTGGCAAACTTTCCAAGAACCTGTGTGTCTGAATTTAGTATTTTCTACCTTCACTCTTGATTGAGAGTTTGACTGGGAAGAGAATTCCAGATTGGAAACAGGGAACTCAGAATTCTGAAGGCGTTGCTCCTTTGTCTTTTAACGATGGTGCTACTCTGCCATTCCAATTCCTCCCCTTTTGCATATTAATTTCTCTCTCCCACTCTCTGAAGATTTACAGGCTCTTCTCTTTGTCCTTTGTGTCTCCTTCGTGTTCTAAATTTTCATGATGTTCCACCTCGTCCTGGTTCTTTCTTTTAACCAAAGTATAACTGACATCCTGTTAGTTTCAGGTGTACAGGAGAGTGATTTTAATGCATTGGGAAACCAGACCAGTTACCATCTGTCACCATACAAAGTTACTACAACGTTATTGACTCTATTTCCTATGCTGTACATTACATCCCCATGATTTAATTTATTTTGTAACTGGAAGTTTGTACCTCCTGATCTCCTTTGCCTATTTTGTCCACCCCCAACCCACCTCTCCTCTGGCAACCAACAGTTTGTTCTCTGTATTTATGAGTCTGTTTCTATTTTTGTTTTGTCTGCTCATTTGTTTCATTTTGAGAGCCCACATATAAGTGAAATCATATGGTGTTTTTCTTTCTCTTTCTGACTTGCTTCACTTAGCACAGTACCCTCTAGATCCACTGGTGTCATCATAAATGGCAAGATTTCATTCTCTTTAATGACTAATATTCCATTTATATATGTGTTACATCTTCTGTATCCATTCATCTTTCAATTCTTCCACATCTTGGCCATTGTAAGTAATGCTCACTGGACCTGGGGATGCAGATATCTCTTCAAACCGGTGAGTTTCTTTATGTTTCTTTGCTCATGTCTTGTGCTAACACTGGGTTGATCCTTCAGGCTAGAAACATGTCCTCCAATTGTTGGGAACTTTTCTTAAATATTGTATTTGATCATCTCCCCCCTTCATTTTCTCTGTACTTTCTGGAACTCCTACTATTTGGATGTTAGATCTCTTAGTTTGAACTTCTGATTTTTACAGCTTTCTATTTGCCGTCTCCATCTTCTCATTGGACTTTCTTAAAGATGGCTTGCAAGTCTCGTTGCAAGGCTTTCATTTCTGCTGTCATATTTTTCATTTTCAAAAACTTTTATTCTCAAAATTTTCCTCTTTTATAGCATTTTAGTCTTGTTTTGTAGCTATGGTATCTTCTTACATATCTCCGATGGTATTTATTTATTTCAGTTTCTCCCTGCTTGTCTCTATTTCCTCTGGCTTCCTTTTCCTGCTTCCCTATACTTTTTCTCTTTCATGCTATAGACTTCTCATACATACATGATGAAACCTGGTTGCTCTCTCATATTTAACAGTGAGCTAAAAGGCTCATTAAAAACTATGAGTATGGGCAGGGGGTTGCTAACCAGTGGACCTTCTCATAGGGTGATTTAGTTGAGCTGTTTCACTGAGGGACCTGTACTGCAGCATCTTTAGATTTTTCTCTTGCGCCCGCTGCTTTCTCAAAAGAGAAATGTCCAATCTGTTGCCCAGAGGGTATGAGTCTGGCTGCCTACGTTTTAAGATCTTCTGGGTCAGTAGGACTGAGAGGGTCTCTTAATGCCTAGACATTAAGATCATGTCCCAGTTTTCACACAGACTCCCACCTTTGGCTGGGCTTGGGGGTCCCTCAGCCCAGAGTTCCCAGCTCACCTCTTCCAGGGGACTAACCCTCAGTTAGCTGACGGAGTAGAAGGGACAGGGAAATCTAAATGCTTTTTAGACTGATGATCAACCTATTTTCCTGTGTCCCAGCCCGACTTTAGCTCTGCTTTCAGGGATCCCTGTTGCCACCATTCCAGAGTCCTTTGGAGGTTCTGTGGTGTATTGAGTGGCTTATAACCTTGCTGCAGGCTTCACGGTCCACTCTCTCAGGTTTGCTGGTCTATCTGCTCATTTGTTCACTTCCCAGATCACATGGTGCCATTGTTTCTTCCCCACCCTCTTTAAAAAACTCCTTTGACCAGAATATTAAGGAGGAGCAGAGGTTTGAGACCTGCCACCTTCAGCCTCTGTGTGCTCAGTCCTGGTCCCTGATCTTTCTTGCCCCCAACCTGATATCTTTTAGGCCCCTGATATCTTTTAGGCCCCGTGCTGCACGGCTAACATGCCTGACTTGAAGAACCAAGGTCTAATGTGGAAGAAACAGGGTTGATACAAAGAGTTGCTTGTAGAAGGTATAATATCCTCTCACTAAGTCAGGAAATCTTCTTTGAGGACACTTCCCAAAGTTGCTTTATTTTCCACTTTTCTCTCTTATAAAAGAAACATGTAGTCATTTAAAAAAGGTTTTAGGAAAGATAGAGAAAAAGAAATTTTTTATTGCCTCTCTTTCTACCTCCAAAAGAAATTTGCTTCCATGTTGGTCAATTTCCTGCTAGTATATTTTTGTTATCAGAGTGTAATGACTATGAAGTAGGATATGAGAGTAAGGCCTCTTCCAGTTCCTCTTCACGTGTATCTAATCACCACCACCTTCCATGCTCCCAGTGAGGGAAGATTTGTGTCATACACGCAGCAACTAATTGTGGGGCACCGTGCTCCCTTGTGGAGGGATATGGAGGGTCCAAGACGGAGGAAATCCAAGAGAGAACAAGACAGAAAGAACATCAGCTCTCAAGAGACTCTTATGGGGGGCCAAGGAGTGGGGTGGGGGTAGATAAATATATGGGGGACAGGAGCAAGGCACTGAGCAGAGCCTAGAGGCTGTATTTGGGGATAAAGAAAGGGGGGGGATGGAGGTTCTGGTCATGGAACAGCAAGGAGATGATGCTGTGATGTGTGTGGGGGCCATTCTATAGTAGTTCCAGTGCCTGGCCAAGGAGTCTGTCCTTCATTCGATAAGTAGGAGGAGCCATCATTGAAGGCTTCAGAACAGGGACAGGGCAAAATCAAGGCTGCCCTTGAGAAGCCTCAGTCTGGTGGGGGCTTCCCCTCTCTGGTTCCTGGTCTCTAACGCCTCCCTCCCTCCCTCTGCTGCCTCCCTGGCCTCCTCTTCCCTCTCCACGCTGGTAGGTGTGGATGATGGTGCTGACATCCCCAGGGAGCTGGTGGTAGGCATCTACGAAAGGATACAGCAGAAGGAGCTCAAGTCCAATGAGGACCACGTCACATATGTCACCAAGGTGGAGAAGTCCATCGTGGGCATGAAGACAGTAAGTGCCCCTCACAGAACAGCACTCACCTCATGGGGGTCGCTTCCCCTCCCCTGGCTGCCAAGCCCCCACCTCGCATCTCCTTCTGTCTCCCGTGAGACATCTCCTCCCATTCTCCTCCTTCCCTTTCAGAAACACTTTTCCATTATTTGCTCCCTTTATAGTGACTGAGTACCCAGTGTGTGCCATCCACCACACCTTCTGTTTTTCTTTGCCTCACTCCCTCGTGGCTACCAGCCCCCACAGCAGGAGAGCCTGAGGTGAGGGGTTGGGAAAGACTGGTCTAGCATTGAAGCATCAGGATGGCCAGATGGGAAGACTAAGGATGAGCTGGATACTGGGCTTTCCTGGATCTTCCTACTGAATAGAAGACAGGAAAGAGCTGAAAGGCCTTCTCGTGTCCCAACCATTGGGCGCCCCTCAGTTATGACCTGTGTCACAGACAATATGGTCCAAGTTGGTAATGATGCTCCATAGTTTACTACTCATACATCAGCAGAGGCTCTTATGCCATACATGTAAAGGATGTAGAGTGGGTTCTGATATTTGCTTCCAGGTTCTCCTCCTTAAATTGCTGACCCAAGAAGCAAGATGGGGAATGTCATCTGAGCTCTGCACTAGGTTCCTCTGTGCAGTTTTGGCCCTTTCTGCCCAGAGCCTTGATTGCTGAGGCCTTCTTTTTTTTTTTTTTTTTTTAAGATTTTATTTATTGGACAGAGAGAGAGCGCCCAAGCAGGGGGAGCAAGAGAGGGAGAAGCAGGCTCCCCACTGAGCAGGGAGCCCCATATGGGACTTGATCCCAGGACGCTGGGATCATGACCTGAGCTACACGCAGACACAGACTGAGTCACCCAGGCACCTCGATTGCCGAGGTCTCAGCATCCATCTGGTCAGCAGGCGCTGCTGCAGTAGATTGTTCTACACACAAGAGATCTGAGGCAACCCACCATCCCTTTCCTCTGGCACACTTGGAGCCTGGATCGTGGGGGGGTCCTCTAGAAGGTCTTGGGAGGGAAAACAGTTAACGACAGCCCTATCTGAGCAATCCCAAAGCTCTTTTCAATGGCCACGCCCCCGCTCCAGGTGCTGTCGGTGCCCCACCGCCGTCTGGTCTGCTGCAGCCGGCTCTTTGAGGTGACCGATGTGAACAAACTGCAGAAACAGGCTGCACATCAGAGGGAAGTGTTCCTCTTCAATGACCTGCTGGTGGTGAGTGGACTGGCCAGGCCGACCATGGCAGGGAGGGTCCCAGAGACCTGCTTCAGAATGCTATAGTTATTTACCTCTTTCTATGGCACTTTCACATCTTGGGGGGGGGGGGTTGCTTAGGCAGATAGGATCATTTCCACTTTCTAAGTTATGAAGCTGAGGCTTGGAGGGACTAAATGACTTGTTTGTGGTTCTACAGTCATGATGGAAATGAACCAGGTTCCAGATCATGTGCCTTTCCCACGTTATGGAAAAACTGGGGCAGGAAGAGCACAGGATGCGCTTCACACCTTCCAGCCAGGGAGGGACAGTGAGCCTGAGTGGGGCGTGCACTTCCCAGGGCACAGGAGCTGGGTGCACGTGTGTGTATCTGTGCGTGAGTGTGTACGTGTGTGCACGTGTGTGTGGCAGAGTTGGGGAGGACTCCTTTGCTCTGCGAAGTATCCATTGCACAATATTTAATGAGTGTCAACTATGTACTAGACATTCCTCTAAATGTGGGGAAACAGAGGATTGGGTTTCTGTCTTTCCCTCGTACCCCACATCCTCTCTATCCACAAGTCACATTGAACTCCATCTAAAATTATCCCACATCTAACAATACACCTCTGAGGTCCACCTTCCACAGAACAGCAGAGTGATCCTTCTAGAGTATGCATCAGCCGCATGACCGCCACGCTTCCTATCCCGGCAAAGGGAGTCCATACTCCCTGCCCTGGGGTCTCCTGGATCCCTGACCTGAGGTCTCCCAGACCCCTCACCTCCTCTCCCTTCCTTCTGCTCCTCTGCTTGGCTGCACTGGTGCCCTGGCACCACAGGCTTCTGCCATCTCAGACCTTTGTTCTTGCCACACCCCCAGACTTTGTCCAGCCGCCTCCCTCTCGATTCAAACATCACCTCTTCCCAGAGGTCCACCCTGGGCACCTCAGAAGGTAGCCCCGCCCAGCCACCTTCTCTTCCTCACCCTATTTCATTGTATTCAAAACACCAGTTTCTGGGGTGCCTGGGTGGCTCAGTTGGTTAGGCAACTGCCTTCGGCTCAGGTTGTGATCCTGGAGACCCGGGATCGAGCCCCACATCGGGCTCCCTGCTCGGCGGGAAGCCTGCTTCTCCCTCTCTCACTCCCCCTGCTTGTGTTCCCTCTCTGGCTGTGTTTCTCTCTGTCAAATAAATCTTTAAAACAAAAACAAAAACAAAAACACCAGTTTCTGGAATTACCTTATTCACCTCTTGCTTCACATTGGGTTTTTTTCTGCTTTTTATGGTTTATAGATTGGCCTATTGGTTTACACCCTGAGGGGCGTCCTCAGGCTCCCCTCCAGGGCCCAGCTCCAGAAAAGGTGCTGAGGAAGCATTTGTGTATTGAGCAACTGGCTAAGTTTCCATTTTTGTTCCGGAGGGAGATGAAAATAACCAAGATATTAACAAGACACTATCAAATTGGGAAGAAGGTGGCATGAAAGCAAGTCACCAGATAGGGAGGGGCTGGGGTGAGAGGGGATTTGGGATGGTCTGTTTCTGTTTATTACTTGGGCTGCTCAGGGAGGGTATCCCTAGGGGGAGGCAATGTCTGAGTTGAGATCTAAGTAATGAGAGTAACCCAGTCATGCAGAAAGGTGCAGGGAGGGTTGTGGACCCGGGATAGCATGTGCAAAGGGCCTGCAGGGGGACTGAGCTTGCCCTATTCAGGCCACGGAAAGGACAGCAGGGCTCCATCATAAAGCTGCAGTGAGGCCCGGATTAGATGGGGAGAGGAAGGAAGCGTGGACTGACTTCTTCTAAGTGTGGTGGGAAGAGTCACGGAGGGATTTAATGTAGTTAAAAAGTCCCATATTTTGAGATAGTACTTATATACATGTGTATATACGCGTGTGTACACATATATAGCAATGTGTGTATGTGTGTATGCATAGAAAGCAATGTGTGTATGTGTGTGAATGTATCCTAAGTACACGTGTGCAAGCGTGTTCACGTTTTTTTGCACTCATGTGGTCCCTGGTGCCCCTGCACGTTCACGCACCCAAGCATGTGTCTCTCCCTCTCTTGAAAAGATTCTGAAACTTTGCCCGAAGAAGAAGAGCTCCTCCACATACACCTTCTGCAAGTCAGCCGGCCTGCTGGGCATGCAGTTCCATCTCTTTGAGAATGAGTGTAAGTCTCCCTCGGACCGGGGAGACAGGGCAGAGGCGGTTCTGGTGGCAGGGGTAGGGGAAGGTGGAGCTGGAGGGAGGGGGGAGGGGGCAAGTGCCCCAAAGGCCCCGGCCACTCTCCCCACTGGGTTGCCTCCAGCCTTGCCTGCTGCTGCTCACGGCCCCGGGGGCCTGGGGTCTGCTTTCCAGACTACTCTCACGGCATCACCCTGGTGACCCCACTTTCGGGCTCTGAGAAGAAGCAGGTGC
The DNA here is from genome assembly GCA_004023965.1 of Spilogale gracilis. Classification (NCBI taxonomy): domain Eukaryota; kingdom Metazoa; phylum Chordata; class Mammalia; order Carnivora; family Mephitidae; genus Spilogale; species Spilogale gracilis. Next base: position 5,920 of record PITA01022390.1, on the reverse strand, counting down.
TGCATTTCTGTGCCCTGGGCTCAGACGAGATGCAGAAGTTTGTGGAAGATCTGAAGGAGTCCATCGCTGAGGTGACGGAGCTCGAGCAGATCCGGATAGAGTGTAAGGGCTTTGGGGTGCTGCAGAGCGAGGTGGGCCGGTGGGCTCTGTGTCAGCAGAGAACGGAGGCTTCTTGTAGCACGAATCCAACTCCTGGCCCTACTCTAGAGTGAGTGTGGTGGGATGAGGTGAGGCCCCTCCTGTCATCCTGAGTGCTCCCCCAGCCCCACGGCGCCATCACAGTCCATGCGGGTGCTACTGCTGTGTGTGTTTCTTTACAGTTAAAGTTGGGGGGGGCACTAGGAGCTTGCACAGCCGTGTGCACACCCATCAGGCTGTGGTGCTGGTGTGGGCCCCTTGGAACAGAGGACCTCGCTGTGTCTGACCAGCACAGCCTCAACGGTCTGTGCGCCCCTGGGGGGAGGGGGCGGGCTCCTCTTTGACCGGACCCCTGGTGGGAAGACTGACATCTTACATTTGACTGCTTCATTTCATTCATCTCTTTTCATCTCAAATTGTCCCCCCACTTTATTTTTTTCATGATACTGTCTTTTTGAAGAGTCCTGCCTGTTTTTCTGACCACCCCTCATCTTTTGGTTCCTCTAATGTATGTCTGGATTCTTGGGTCTTCTGATTCAGGCATTTTAGAAACTCCGTGGGCTTCTTTGGAGGGGCGAATGGTTTGCCAGTTAACTTCATGGTTGAGGAAGAGAGCGGAAATGGCCCGCAAGCTGTGCCCACTGGCAAGCTTTTCCTGCTGTAACACTGCCCTTGGCTTCCAACTGCCTTTCATGGGAAATCAAAATAACTGAATTCGGAAACAAAAAGAGCAAATAGATTTCAGATCTGCCTTCCATGGTCACTTCGTTGAAAAGTGCTTCTAAATTAACTTGAACCCATTAGGCAAAAGGAAAAGCAGAGGGACTTGGGGGGCAGGGCACTGACAGGACAGCATTTTTGGAGTACCTACTATGTGCCAGGCAGTTTCCCTACTGCACTCACAGAGATGCTGCATGGTGGTTGTCCCCAGTTTACAGACCAGCTTCAGGGGAAGTTAAGGGATGTGTTTAACGTTGTGCATCTTAGAAGTAGACATGGTACTTGCATTTAGGTCTGCTTCTGAGGTTGGTGTACCTTCTACTCTGACATTGACAAAAGAGGTTCCGTTGATAATAGCATAAGGAAAAGGCTCAATTAGGTTGAAACAGGAGCCACCAGCCCAGACTGTAGGGCTCGAGGGTGGGGGGAAGGAGGTGCTCAGCAGCAGGACCAGGGGCTCAGACATGCCACCGTGGCTGCTGATCTTGAACATCCTCAAGGACACACCCTGAAAGGTCACTTCTGTCATTGCTGAAATGTTACAGATGGCTTTGCCCCACCCCAGGGAGGCATAGTGCATTGCTAGAAGAGGCTCCTTCCCCCTCACCTACCTGGGAGCAGCATACCCATCCCTCCCAAAGCACAAAGGAGTAGATATTGCCAGAATCAGTCTGTCAAGAATGAATGTCCTCCTCTGCTGCCTAGAGGGCAAGGGAGCAGAGAGAGAGGCTCGTGTATGGCTCTCCCTCTTCAGATGGAGAGAAGGGGAAGCAGAAGCTAAGAAAAGAAGAAGCACAGTCCAGGAAGGCAGGGAGGGAAGGAAATAGACAAAGGAAAATGGAAACAGCAGAGCTACTGTTTACGCCATGCCCAGCCCTGGGCTGTATGTTGGATCTCTTCTATTATCTGATCTTTGCCACCAAAGCCCATGAGGCAGGTAGGATTGTTCTCATTTTATAAATAAGGAAAGTGAGTCTAACCGAGCTGAAGGAAGTTGTCCGAGTTCATAGAGTTAGCGACAAAACAAGATTTGCACCAAGTTCCTCAGACTCCTTACTTGTATTATGATGCTAACTTCTCCAAAGTCAAGACAGCCCCTCTCCAGGGAGGGACAACTGTCTGCTCAGCAGAAGTATAAAGTATTGACTGATGGGGTGATTCGGGTAGTCAGGACAACCTGTGCTGGCTTGGAGGTTTGCAGTCTAGGGCCCCTCGATTATAGACAACTAGAGACACAGAAAATGGGACCCAGGAGAGTGACTTTAATAAAAGGAACCCAAGTTATGTCTCCTGCAAGAGAGATGCTGAAGGAGTGATTGAATCATGCCTGGACCAGGCTTACAGGCTAATGAGAGGAATCGAGGTTGAGGACAACGCAGATGGCCTGGGGGCTAGGTACCACTGACATCCTCAGCTGGGGAATCTCTTCCCTGGGGAGCTCAGCCAGCTGGGCTGGCCCCGTCCTGTTTTGTGCCATCACCTGCTGTCACCTGCTGTCACTGAGGCCCACTGTGCCAGGTAATTTGTCCATGTTGTCATAAAAGCTGGTATTTACTGAGTACTTGCCACTGGCTGGGCCTCCTTCTAAAGGGCTTTGGTGCATGTCTCATGTAATCCTCTTAACCACACTTGGAAGTGGGCGCTACTGTCCCCTCGCATCAGGTATGGAGAGTTTAAGTAACTTGCCCAAAGCCACACAGCTAAAAAGTTCCAGAACCAAGATTCAAACCCAACACTCTCCTTTGCCTCTCCCCTGCCTCTGTGACTTTCGAGCCCCACAGACAGAGGAAGAAACCGAGGTTCTAGCGGGTCTCTTACTTGCCATGAAGAGGGTGCCAGAATCAGGCCAGGTGTTAGAACCTGTGTCAGGAAGCCCCCCCCCCTCCTGCTCTCTCCTTACTTCTCTCCCATCTCGCCGTGGTTGAGGCTGGGTTCCTCTCCATCCTCTAGGGGAGTTGGAGAAGCAGCAGGGAGCAAAGACGCTCTCATTCAAGTCCAGCGGGGCGCAGGTGGACCCACAGTCGAAGCAAGGATCGCCTACAGGTGAGCCCCAGTTCTGCTCTGGAGTCCCAGTCCCAAACCCAGGATGGCTCTGGGCCCACAGGGAAGCCACTCTCTGCTCCCCAGCCTTGGGTTCCCGGGGAATTGGGGTGAGGAAAGTACTCATTCCTGTGGTCATTTCTTTCTGCTCAGAGCTCCAGGCTAATCTCACGGGCCTTAGTAGTGGGATTGAGGAGGCCGGCAAGAGAGGAGGAACGTGTCCACTGACACGCTGCCCTAAAGGCCCTGTGTCCCTGTGAAATGTCGCTGTCCTCCCTGGAGAGGCAGGGACACCTGGGTCCCAGTGGAGGAGCCTCTCACCCCACATCCAGACTCCCCAGGGACTATTGAGGTTCACTGGGGGGTGAGAGAGGCAATAAAAAGAAACAGCGTGAGAAAAATTACTGCCTATCATGGGAGCCAGTAAGGAGGGTGGCCAGAAGGGTCTGGAAATATTGATCTGCCAGTCTTTTCCCTAATGAGCCACATTGTTCCAGACCAGAGTCAGCCCACCCCAAAATCCAGATAAACCTTCAAACCCATTTCCCCCAATGGTCTCTTCAAATTGACTTATTCACTCCAGACGAAATCAAGCTGGTTTCAGATTTTGTGTCACCCCTGATCATGTTCTCTAGACCTGCTTCCTTTCTGCCACTGACATATTCCTACTTTTTACCTCTTAGCCCTTACCATACTGCCCCACCAACCACCCGCCAGGAACGTGGAAATAGTCACCACCACCCCAACTCTGCAGTCCCAAATAAAAACTGAGGGTGAGATGGTGTGAGAATTGACTCCCATCCCAACAGATCCCCAGTAAATAATCCAGAACTGTTCACTGATTAATTAATTCAGCCATTTATTCTTACATTTAACAAACACTTATTGAGTGCCTGCTGTGTGCCCCCTGCTAAGCACTAGAAGACCAGGGTTCCATCAAGACAACAGCTTGAGCCGAGATACTCCGGTGGGTTCCATGCTGGCTCCCAGCCCTCTGTGACAACCATAACACCACGATGCTGGGACAGATGGCATCACAGCCCTAGGTCACTCAGCTAGGAGACTCAATTCCTTTCCCAGGCAAAACCTGGGACTCCTTTAGCTGCGTGGAGATTCTCACTGTGATGCCATCTTCCGCGTGTGGGTTTGACCTGCCATCATGCGTTCATATTCTCCGCCTGGCCTCATTTTCCAGCCAGCCCCTTCATTTCTATATGGTCACAATACAAGGGTCACTGCTTGTTTGCACAGCTGTGTAAACCCCAGAGCCAAACGTCAGCTGTGAGTAATTACTTGACATCCCACCCTACTCTGCAGCCCAGCCTGCCTCTTTTGGAAGCTGCACCCCCTGGTCAGGCCAGGATGCATGTCTCCGGGGCCTGGTCCATCAATTACCTCTCGTGTGGGGTTCTCCTCAGTCCCAAACAATGGCATAGCTCCCTCTTGTGCTACGGAAAGCAGAGAGATAAACACAGCAAGGGAACTTGTGTACACACACACACACACACACACACGTACACAGCAGTCAAAGGGGCTCTCCAAAAGGGGCTCTGGGAGGCCTGCTGAGGGTGCGCATCGCAGCCGGGAGTGACTGAGCCAGAGAAAGCCATCACGCTGTCCCTGGAGGTCTGCGGGGTCCCTGGTGCTCTGCCAAGCCAGTCAGAATGCCCCGTAGGCCTCCCACAGCCATGCTTCCCACGCCAGGCCCTGTGGGCAGTGCTGCTGGGGCCTCAGTTCATTGAATCCCCACCACGGAGCTAAGTAGCAGGGATAGGAACACAAAAGGGACATGGCTCCTCCCTCAAGGGGCATTTCTAAGGGACATGTTAACAGCAGAGCCTCCTTTGTTTCTGAGAGTCAGTGGCCCCTCAAAGCCAACTCTCACTGTCCCTATTGGGGAGGCTTTGACTGTGGGTACACGGGACTCAACAATGCTCACTTGAAAACCGTCAGAGATCTTCTAGTCTACATACCCAAGGTCACCCAGCAACCAAGGGGCAGATCGGGGCTCTGTGTTCTGGTACACCACCCCGGGGCTGTGTCCCAGTCAGGAGTGGCAAGGTACCCAGAGTCTTCTGCCCACACTGGCTAACTGCAAGGATGCTTGGTATCAGGGGCAGAGCAAGGGAGTGGTGGTGGGAGAGGTAGGGATCTGTATCAGGCCAGGTAGAGAGTGAGCACTGTGCTCTTTGCATTCAAAGCCAAAAGAGAAGCGGCGCTGGGGGAGAAGCCGGCGGAGAGCACGGTGGAGGTAAGTGGAGGCCTGGTTGCCCAGGTGAGTGGTTCCGAGCCCCAACTTGTCCTCCTTCTCACTGTCTCTGTTGTTTCTCTTCTCAGGTATTAATCAATGCCTCCCCAGCCCGACTCACCATTTTACCAATTTCAAGAGATACAATTAAAAGTTACTGCTAGCATGGGTAATGCCACTGTTCCAGCGCCTAATTAAGCCACAGCCCTTGCTGCCCATTCCCCGACTGCGTGCCCTCAGAGACCGAGCTCCCAGACTGACACCTGCAGGCAATGCCCATGACCAGAGCCTCCACAGTGACTCTGACCACAGCCAACCAGCCCACTTCCCCAGCAGACTGCTGCTCACTGATCCTCTAATACTCACCCTAGCAGCAGGGAAGCCGCCGTTCCCTTCCCCTTGGGGTATTCGTCCTCCACAGGAGGGAGCCTGGGCCCCTCCGCAGACTTGCCCCTTAAGTCCAGCCCTAGAGACTGCTTCCAGTGCGGACCCTGACCTCCCAACTGCCTCTTGGGGCAGTTGGAGAAGAGAGATGGGGGCAGCTGAGAGCAGGGAGCTCCTCCCTGGTCCGTTTGGAAAGTGGACCACAGCATAGGGGTGCAGGCGGGAGCCAGGGAGGCACAGCAGGGTAGGGTCACCTTAGGGATTTCCCTGGGGGACAGCAGATGTATTTGAATACTGTCCACATGGGAGGGGAATGTCCCCCCCAAACCCCACAGGGAGAGGCTATGGAGGTAACTGCAGCAGCTAGTCCTTGCTAAGCCCCCAAGTGTC
>PITA01022389.1:0-30455 GCA_004023965.1 Spilogale gracilis | reverse complement strand
GAGACCAATGGTTTAAAGCATGTACAGTTGTAAGTTCTGGGACTTTGGGGACTTCTGGTGGGCAGATTGTTATTTGGTTTCTACTCTGTCTACAGGTTGAAGAGACAGAAATCATATATGTATATCAGTTGATGCAGACAAACACTGGACACAATTAAACAGTGATGAATAATAGAAACTTTCAGAAAATTAGGGGTAGAGGGAACTGACTCAACTTGAAAAAGAGCATTTTTAAACAGTTTATAGAAATAAAACTATAATTTAATTCAGACTTATAGAAATAAAATTTGGTTTATGTATCAATCTTGTATCTTGCCAACTTGCCAAACTCACTTATAGGTTCTGTAGCTTTTTTAGCCAATTCCTTATAACTTTCTAAATACAGCCTCCTATCTGCAAGTAGAGATAGTTTTACTTTTTCTTTTCCAATATGGAAGCCTTTTCTTTCTTTTTCTTACATTATTTCCCTGACTGGAACCGCCATTACAATGTTGAGTCGATATGGTAAGAATACATATCCTGGTCTTATTCCTGGTCCTAGGAGAAAGCCAGCATCTTTCTGTGAATCATGATGTCAGTGTGGGTTTTTCACAGGTGCCCTTTATCAGGTTGGGAAGTTCCCTCCTAGTGCTAGTTTATTGAGTATTTTTACCTTGAAAGGATGTTGAATTTTGTCAAATGATTTTTCTGTGTCTGTTGAGATGATCACATGGTTTTTTTCTTTTATTAATGATATATTACATTGATTTTTGTTTAAAAGATTTTATTTATTTATTTGACAGAGAGAAAGATCACAAGTAGGCAGAGACGCAGGTAGAGAGAGTGGAGAGAGCCGTACGGGGGCCTCAATCCCAGGACCCTGAGATCATGACCTGAGCTGAAGGCAGAGGCTTTAACCCACTGAGCCACCCAGGTGCCCTATTACATTGATTTTTGAATGTTAAAACAACCTTGCATTCCTGAGATAAATTCCCCTTTCTCATGGTATATATACTTTTCTCTATGCTGTTGGACTCAGTTTGCTAACATTGAGGATTTTGCTAACATTGAGGATTTTGCCTCCATATTTAAAAGAGACATTGGTCAGTAGTTTCTTTTCCTATGATAACTTTCTCATTTTGGTATCAGTGTAATATGGTACTCATAAAATGAATTATGACATGTTCTCTCCTCTTCTATTTATTGAAAGCATTTGAAAAGGATTCGTGTTGGGGCGCCTGGATGGCTCAGTCGTTAAGCATCTGCCTTCGGTTCAGGTCATGATCCTGCAGTCCCGGGATCAAGCCCCACATCAGGCTTCTTGCTTGGCAGGAAGCCTGCTTCTCCCTCTCTCCCTCCCCCTGCTTGTGTTCCCTCACTAGCTGTGTTTCTCTCTGTCAAATAAATAAATAAAATCTTTAAAAAAAAAAAAAAGAAAAGGCTTGGTGTTAATTCTTCTTTAAATGTTTGGTAGAACTCATGAGTGAAACCATCTGGGCTTGGCTTTTCTTTGTGTGAAGTTTTTGAAATAACTTAATTTCTTTACTTGTAGATCTGTTCAGATTTTTCTAGTTCTTCACAAAGGTATTCTTGGTAGTTTCTGTCTTCCTAGTAATTTATTTCATCTTTTTTTGGCATACTTTTCTTGGTAGTATTTTCTTATAATCCTTTTTATTTCTGTAAGTTTAGTTATAATGTTCCTTTTCTACTCTTGATTTAATAATTTGAGTTTCATCTTGGTTAGTCTAGCTAAAAATTTGCTAATTTTCTTGATCTTTCTTAAACAAAATTTTTAATAGATTTTATTTGAGACAGAGTGAGAGAGGGAGAGAAGGAGCAGGGGGAGAGACAGAGGGATAGGAAGAAGCAGACTCCCCACTGATCAGAGAGCCTGGCATGGGGCTGGATCCCAGAACTCCAGGATCATGACTTTCGCTGAAGGCAAGCACTTAAGCAACTGAGCCACCAATTTTGGGTTTCTTGATTGACTCCATTATTTTTTTCTTCTCTCTTTTCATTTATTTCCACTCTATTCTTTTTCATTTCCTACTTTCTGCTTACTTGGGGTTCATTTTGTTCTCTTTTCCCAGTTACTTGAAATGGTAGATTATTGATTTGAATTTGCCCTTCCTTTCTTCTTTCTTTCTTCTCTTCCCTCCCTCCCTCCCCCTCCTTCCCTTCCTTTTCCTTCCTTCCATCCTTCCTTCCTTCCTTCCTTCCTTCCTTCCTTCCCTCCTTCCTTCCTTTCTTCTTTCCTGACAGAGAGTACGAACAGGGGGAAGGGCAGAGGAAGAGAGAATCCTTAAGCAGATTCCTCTCTGAGTGTGGAGCCCAACATGGAGCTCAGTTCCATGACCCTGAGATCATGACCTGAGTCAAAATCAAGAGTCAAATGCTTAGCCAACAGAGCCACCCAAGTGCCCCTTTTCTCCTTTTTAATAATGCACTTACAGCAATAAATGTACCTTTTAAACACTGCTTAACTGTACCCCATAAGTCATTGTACCCCATAAGTTGGTATTTCGTATGTTTGTTTTTATTCTTCTCAAAGTATTTTATATTTTCCATTTTATTTTCTTTGACACGGTGGTTGTTTAAGCATGTGTTTAATTTTATATATTTGTGACTTTCCCACATTCTTCTGTTGTTGACTTCTAATTTAATTTCATTGTGGTCAAAGAAGGCACTTTGTATGTTTTCATTCTTTTTAATTTATTGAGGTTTGTTTTATGACCTAGCATATGGTCTACTCTGAAGAATGTTCTATGTGCACTTGAGAAGAATGTGTATTCTGCTCTTGTTGAACCAGAAGTGTTTTATAGATGTCTGCTGCAACTAGGTAGCTTATAGTATTCTTTTTTTTTTTTTTTTTAAGATTTTATTTATTTGACAGAGAGAAACACAGCTAGAGAGGGAACACAAGCAGGGGGAGTGAGAGAAGGAGAAGCAGGCTTCCCGCTGAGCAGGGAGCCCGATGTGGGACTCGATCCCGGGTCTTTGGGATCATGACCTGAGCCGAAGGCAGTCGCTTAACCAACTGAGCCACCCAGGTGCCCCTATAGTATTCTTTAAGTGTTCTGTTTCTTTGCTGATCTTCTGCCTCATTTTCTATTCATCATTGAAAGTGGAATGTTGAAGTCTCCAAGTATTTTTGTTGAATTGGCATATTTCTCCAGGTTTTTAGTTTTACTTTATGTATTTTGGGATTCTGTTCTTTTTCTTTTAAGGTTTTATTTATTTGAGAGAGAGAGCGAGAGAGCATGAACTGCAGGAGGGGCAGAGGGAGAGGGAGAAGCAGACTTCCTGCTGAGCAGAGAGCCCAATACAGGTCTTGGCCCCAGGACCCTGGGATCATGACCTGGGTCAAAGGCAGATGCTTAATTTACTGAGACACCCAGGTGCCCTGGGGTTCTGTTCTTAGGTGCATTGATATCTAGTCATTAAATCCTACTGATAAATTGATTTCTTACCATTGTAAAATGTCCTTATTTTGTCTCTAGTAACAATTTTTGTTTTACTGTATTCTATGTGGTCTCTAGCCATCTCAGCTCTATTTAGGTTACTGCTTACTTGGTATGTATTTTTACATCTTTTTTCTCCCAGTTTGTGTCATTGAATCTGAAGTGTGGTTTTGTAGACAGCATATACATGGGTCATTTTTAAATTCTGATGGAATCCAATTTATGTTTGTCTTTATTTTATGCTTCTGGGCCCATTTTTTTAAAAGATTTTATTTATTTATTTATTTATTTGACAGAGAGAGAGAGATCACAAGTAGGCAGAGAGGCAGGCAGAGAGAGAGGAGGAAGCAGGCTCCCTGCTGAGCAGACAGCTCGATGTGGGCCTGGATCCCAGGACCCTGAGATCATGACCTGAGCCGAAGGCAGAGGCTTTAACCCACTGAGCCCCGCAGGCGCCCCTAGTATGTCTAGTTTTTTTTTTTTTTTTTTTTTTTTTTTTTTTTTTTTTTTTTTTTTTTTTTTTTAATTTTTTTTTTTTTTTTTTTTAAAGATTTTATTTATTTGACAGCGAGAAACACAGTGAGAGAGGGACACACAAGCAGGGGGAGTGAGAGAGGGAGCAGCAGGCTTCCCACCGAGCAGGGAGCCCGATGTGGGACTCGATCCTGGGTCTCCGGGATCATGACCTGAGCCGAAGGCAGTCGCTTAACCAGCCGAGCCACCCAGGCGTCCCAGTATGTCTAGTTTTATAGGAAATCACCAAACTGCATTCCAAAGTGACTGCACCAGTCCGCATTCCCACTCACCACGTATGAGCATTCCTGTTGCTCCATATCCTCATCAACATTTGGTGTTGTCTTTGCTCCACATGTTTGCTGTTCCAGTAGGTGTGAAGTAGTATCTCAGTGTTTTCATTTGCGTTCTGATGACATATGATGTAAAGTATCTTTTCATATGCTTATTTTCCATCTGTATATCTTCTTTGGTGAGGTGTCTGTTGCAGTCTTTGGCCCATTTCTGCAGTCAGGTTGTTTGTTCTTTTATTGTTGAATTTTAAGAGTTTTTTTGTATATTTTGGATAACAAGTCATTATCAAATGTGTCACAGATATTTTCTTTCAGTCTCTGGCTTGTCTTCTCATTCTATTGATATCGTCTTTGCAGGGCAGAATTTTGTAATCAAGTCCAGCTTATTAATTATTTTCTTCATAGGTCATGTCTTTGGTTTTGTATCTAAATTGGCATCACTACACCCAGGGTTATCAAGGTTTCCTCCTGGATTATCTTCTAGATTTGCAGTTTTGCATTTTATAGTTAGGTCTGCCATTCATTCGAGTTCATTTTTGTGAAGAATGTAAAGGTCTGTGTTGAGATTTTTTTTTTTTTGTATGTCAGTGTCTAGTTGTTCCAACACCAATGTTGAAGAGACTGTCTTTGCTTCATTGTGTTGTCTTTGCTTCTTTGTCAAAGATTTCTTGACTTTATTTATATGGGTTTATTTCTGGGCTCTCTGTTCCATGAATCTGTATTTTTGTACTTTGGCTAATTCTACACTGTCTGGTTACTGTAGCTTTATAGTACGTCTTGAAGTTGGTAGTGTCAGTCCTCCAGCTTTGTTCTCCTGGAGTATTCTGTTGGCTATTCTAGGTCTTTTCCCTCTCCATATAAATTTTAGAATCATTTTAATGGTGCCCATAAAATAACTTGAACTACCTGTAATTGAAAAAAATTAAATAATATGTCATAGAAATCTATTTAAATGTGAACATAATTATATATAAACAATATTTATATACTTATTAAAAGGAATAGTAATGAACATTTGTTGGTTAAGATTCCAAATTATGCCATCCAAAATGATGTGGTGTCTGGTCTTGACCAGAAAGTGGCTGCTGGCGGGGGCGAGTCTTTCTTCCTGCTGATTCCACCTACAAAGCAGTGACCTGATTCCAGGTGATGGCTTGGTCCAAACTAGGATTTTGGGAGGAACATTAGTACCCAGATCTCACCCAGGGATATCAAGCTTTTTCTAGGTTTGATTGATGATTCATTTGTTTCTTAATCCATTCTAAGATTTTGTGAGGATCGATGAAGGAATTATAAAAGGAAGGTTTTATTATTTGACAGGTAAACAGAATCCAGGAGACACACCTTCACAGTAACCTATATGAATACCTGCTGTTAGGTAAATGCAAATGGCTTACCTAATGCAGCAGTTCTCAAAGCATCACTGGAAACCAAGTAGAAATGCAGATTCTCAGCCCCACCCAGACCTACTGAGTGGAAATTCTGTGGGTAGGGCCCAGCAGTGTGGGTTTTTAAGAAAACCCCTCTGATGGGTGTTGAATCAGTAACTGTTGACATCTTGATGAGTTTGAAGAATCATGTGGTGGTGACACTGATGTGAGGTGCGTTCAGACCTGTAGGAATGAGCCTCGTGTGGCGGTTGGGAAAGGCTGGGGACAGTGGAAACCTTGCTTGCAAAAATCTGCTCTACCTTCTGGTAACATTTTACCCATTTGTTCTATCATAATGTGTTTTCTGAAGACTCTGAACCAAACAGCATATTTGTTTAAATGATGGAAAAGAGGATCCTGCTGTGGTGTTGTTTTTCCCTGATCTGTGATGGGTCTCCTGAGAGCCAGCGGCCTTCCCTGAGGTACATTTAAGGTGTGAGATCACAGAAGTGCGTGAAGTTCATAGCAAACTGTCAGACATCAGTACTTCAAGGCAGCCCGTAGTCCTTTCCATGAGGACTTAGCTTGCTAGAAAGGCTGGAGGGATGTCAAAAAAGAAAAAACATTTTTTACAAATGTTGCCTGTCTGCCCCCAGGGGTGATTTGAGAAGAAAAAGAATTTATCTAGTTTCCTCATGTTTTTTGAGGTGCAGATTCAGAAATGAGATGTTTCCGTTTAAAAGAAATTGGGGGGCGGCGCTTGGGTGGCTCCATTGGTTAAGCATCTGCCTGTGGCTTAGTTCGTGTTCCCAGGGTCCTGTGGTCGAGCCCTATGTCAGGCTCCCTGCTCAGGAGGGAAGTTCGTTTCTTCCTTTCCCTCTGCCCCTGTTTGTGTGCTCTCTGGCTTACTCTTTCTCTCAAATAAATAAATAAACTCTGAAAAAAGAAAAAAAGAAATTTTAAAAGAGAAAAGAAGTTTGGGTTTTGGTTTGTTTACTTTGTTACATGTAGAATCATAAAGATTCCTTAAGGACAAAATACTAGTGTGGTATCAGGAAGCTATGTTTTATAACATCCGAGCCACTACGTGGTAAGGGGATGTAAGAGAATGTGTAATTGGTATTAGGAAAGCCATCCTAAAGCAGAGAAAATCTGGGCGAAATGTTGAAATGCAACAGACCCGCCCCTCAAGGGATTAGAAGGAACACAAATCTGTCAGGTTGAAGACCCACAAGAAGCTGGAGATAAACATGTGATCAGGAAAACGAAGATACGGAACATGCTGCTCCTTTCCTTTGCATGGTGGTGGTGGTAGTGTGTCGCTTCCATGGCCTCAGCGATGACCTTGACATAGGGGAGGCATAATCACTGTTTCCCCTTGGCGGATGGAAAGGCCGGGTTCAGTGAGATTGAACGGCGGTCGTGGTAGTGACAGCTCTCTTTGAACAGTAATTTGTGTATTCATTCAATAAATCTTTACTGAGGACCTACTATGTGTTGGGCCCTGTTCTATACAATAGTTGACAAAGGAGACAAAACTCTATGCCTTCCTGGAGTTGACATTCTGGTAGGGGAGGGCAGACAATAAAAGGGATATATCCGTAAATTATGTACCGTTTTAGGAGTGTTTTCTTCAAAATTCCTAAGGAGAACAATGAAACAGGGAAGGGGAGCTGGTTTAAATTGGAAACAGGGTGGCTGGATGGGTTTAGAAGAGAGGGGAGCATGACCTGGCTGAAGTTAACAGGGTCACTCTGGCTGCTCTGTTGAGGAGAGACTGAATTATGGATCAGGCACCGAATTCGTCTGTATGCAGGCTTGCAGGTCATCTTAGCAGTGACCGTAGGGCAGATGTGAGTCTCAGAGATGTTAGTAAATGTACTTAAAATCACAGAGCTGGCAAGTGCCAACAACTCTGTCCAACACGTGTGTGGATTTTATGACCATACAATCAGACCAGCTGCGTTTCTCTTAGGAGGAGGAGGCCAAAATGTGTAAAGGAGCTTTATTCTTGACTCTTGTCTTTGGGACAGAAGTGAATTAAGATTTGGATAAAGGATCAGCAAAGTGCATAGAGCAAAACAATTTTGAAAATCTTGCTGTGGATAGAGAGGTCTGAAAAGTTTCTTGCAAGCTAAGGAATTATCAGTGTAGCAAAGTTAAATTGCATACGGTAACATTGAAATTTCTTTTATTTGGTGTGAAGTCTTTCCTGTTGAGAGGCTGTGTGTATGGTGGTGAGAACACAAATTCTGGAGTGAAAGGTGTGAGTCCAGAGCCTAGCTCCATTATTTAATACCTGTGTGACTGTAGGCAAATTATTTGACTTCTTTTTGCCTTTGTTTTCTAATCTGTAATGTGGGAATAATATATGAAAATAAGCACATTTTTACCATATGGTCCCGCAGTCATACTCCTTGGTGTTCCCACAGGAGCTGAAATATCTATGCGCACACAAACACCTGCACATGAATGCATACGGCAGCTTCACTCATAGCCGCCGAGCCTTGGAAGCAAGTCAAATGTCTTTCAGCAGGTGACTGGATAAATAAACTGTGATTTGTCTAGATAAGGGACTATTATCCAGCACTAAGAAGAAATGGACTGCTAGGCTATGAAGATGTGTAGAAACCTTAAAAGCATATCATAAGTCAAAGGTGCTAATCTAAGAAGGGCCATATGTTCATGTTCATAGCAGCAGTGGCCACAGTCACCAAACTGTGGAAAGAGCCAAGGTGCCCTTCAGCAGATGAATGGATCAAAAAGATATGGTCCATATATACAATGGAGTATTACACCTCCATCAGAAAGGATGCATACCCAACTTTTGTAGCAACATGAACTGGATTGGAGGAGATTATGCTGAGTGAAATAAGCCAAGCAGAGAAAGTCAATTATATGGTTTCACTTACTTGTGGAGCATAAGGAATAACATGGAGGACAGTGGGAGAAGGAAAGGAAATGTGAATTGGGGTAAATCAGAGAGGGAGATGAAGCATGAGAGACTTTGGACTCTGAGAAAAGAACTGAGGGTTTTGGGAGAATGGGTCAGTCTGGTGGTGGGTATTGAGGGCACGGATTGCATGGAGCACTGAGTGTTGGGCATAAACAATGAATCTTGGAACACTGAAAAAATAAAATATATTATTTAGAAAAAGAAAGGTGCTAATCTGAAAATGTGACATACTATGATTCCAATTATATGGCATTCTGGAAAAGGCCAATCTGAGGAGACAGTGAAGAGATCAGGAGTTGTTGGTGTGAGGCAAAGAAGGGGATGACTGAGGAGCAGAAATGATCTGTGTGATCTTGTAATGGCACAGGCATGTCCTTATACATTTATCCACATCCATAGAGTATCCAGCACCGAGAGTGATCCCCAAGGTAAATTGTGGACTGTGGGTAATGATGATGTGTTCATACGGGCTCAACAGCTGTGACCAGTGTGCTCTCGGGTGGACGGCCTGATAGGGAGGGAGGCCGTGCACGTTGGGGGGGGGGCAGAGGGTACAGAGGAATTCTCTGAACCTTCCATTTAGTTTTGGTATGAACCTAAAACTGCTCTTAAAATACACTGTCCTTTTTTCTTTAAATTAGAGTAATAGTAGTACTCACCAAATGGTGGTGTGGTGAGGATTCTGAGTTAAGACAAATAAGGGACTTGGAATGGTGCCTGGTATGCAGTAAACATATGTGTTTTCATTATTATTAATATATTGTTTGTGAACATAAAAGTATATAGCTTTCTTAAGTTCTCTCACGTACTTGGAGAGCTCTATTTTTGCCCATATGAACTTAAGCTTTTCAATCTCAAATTCTTCTACCACGATTGCCATGTAGAAAGTGATCCTGTTGGCCCATGTCTGTGATGTGGGCAGAGGGCCTCTGGCAGCAGGAGGTGGGGCCAGCTTGCTCCTCCCCGGATGGCCCACCTCAGACATCTTGACCCCAGCGCCCGTTGCCCGTGCTCTGCATGCCTGGGAAGGACGCTGCCGCCCTTCTCACCTGCAGGCACGTCTAACGCAGTCCCCACCTGTTCTCCCCAAAAGTACACATGCAGGCCTTTTGTCTGGAAGGGGGAAGGGAAGGCAGTGACCTCAGAACTCCTCAAGTCACTGCAGAGCCTGTGAAATGCCTTTTTTTAATGAAGGAGAACATTCTTTATGTCAAACTCTTATTCCGTGATGACTCTTCTGAATAGTATGAGTGATCGTCCATTGCTGTTCTAAGTATTGGGTACTAATCAGTAAGCCTGTGATTAATCCTAAATGTTGAGTCATTTTGAGGAATATCTTGGGATGAAAGCAAATTGTAGGATAGAGTGAGCAAAATATCTGTCATTAGCAGCAGGAAATGAAATTAAAGAAGATGAATGCTCAGTGAAATGACAGGATTACTTTTGAAACCCTGTTTCTCCTGATTCTGCAACCAAGCACGTGAAATGAATTCAGTTGTGAATGAAGTGAATGTTTCATGAATCTTGTGAAAGTCAACCACTATTGACTACCAGCAGGACTCTTTTCTAGATAGTAAAGGGAATACTTTACAAAGTCTCATAAAATACTATGATATTGGTTTGCAAATTAAAATAACAATAATACATTGGATACCTGTTTGCCAGACATTTGCTGGAAACACACACACAATTGTTCTTTATCCTCACAACAAGCTGAGAAAGATAATAATTCTCATTTTACAGAAGAGAAAATTGAAGCTCAAAATAGTTCCTATAGCTGGCAATGAACAGAGTCAAAGTTTAAATGCAGAAATTATCCATCAACAGATGAATGGATAAAGAAGATGTGGTCCATATATACAATGGAATACTACGCCTCCGTCAGAAAGGATGAATACCCAAGTTTTGTAGCAACATGGACTGGACTGGAAGAGATTATGCTGAGTGAAATAAGCCAAAAAGAGAAGTCAAGTATCGCATGGTTTCACTTACTTGCGGTGCATGAGGGGTAACCTGGAGGACAGTGGGAGAAGGAAAGTAAAGGGGAACTAGGGTAATCTAGGGAGGGAAACGAAACAACAGAGACTTTGGACACAGAAACAAACTGAGGGACTTGGAGGGAGGGGGGTGGGGGGATGGGAGAGCCTGATGGTGGGTACTGGGGGCACCTATTGCGTGGAGCACTGGATGTGGGGAATGGGGAATGAATCTTGGAACACTTGGAGAAAAAATTTAAGTAACGATAAAAAAATGCAGAAATTATGACTGTACAATACAGCTTAGCCTGGTTGAGCCATTTATAATTAGTTATATACAGTGGGGCTACACGTCCACGCTTTCATGCAGAGTTCCCCTGGATTCCAGTTATTCAGAGAAGGCCTGGGGGTTTCTGCTTCCAACCACAGTGAAATAGCAGAGACCAGGGTTACCCTTCTGCCTTAAATAACTAGAAAACCAGACAAAATATATAAAAATGGGTTTTGCACAGTGGAAAGCAGGCAACATGGGACAACGATCCCTGAGAGAAGAGACAAGAAAGGCATGGCGAGCCCCAGATGGCGCTGTCTGCCTCCCTGGAAGCAGTCTCTAGGCTGCGGCATGGGAGGAGACCTAGCAGGAGCCTCCTCAGAGATGCGCTGAGAGCCCGGTGGCTGGAATTCGTGATGAAGGGCACTGGGGAGAAGGCAGCAGCACGGAAAGGGCTGTGGACACGTGCAGAGGGCCTGCAGTATCCCCTGGCCTTGGTGTTTGAGGACTGATCTGTGCGCCCTCCCCAAGGGCAGGGACAGTCTCACTCGCAGGGCTCTCAGAGGGCTAGAAGCAGCTCATGCTCCCACCAGCCAGAGAAGCAGCAGGTGGAAGCCTCGGAAAGATGTCACGTTAGTGATGGGACTAAATTAGCCTACACTGAAGGCTGCTAGGGAGCTGCTGTGTGGGCTGCAAGTGTTAATCTAAGGAGACCAAGGGAGAGAAGTCATGGTTGAGATCTGTTGGCTAAGTAATGGGGTTTCCTGGAGGAAGCTGGAAGGGGCAGCGGGGCAGGAGTCGGGACCGGCCTTTGGGCAGAGAGGAGGGCTGTGGACTGTGTCAGGCAGCAGAGCTGGGGCTGCGAGACTGTTCAGGTCAAAGCAGGCGGTGAGCACCTGCGAGGAGAAAGAAGAGGAGCCCGCACTGATGCTTTTGAGTTTGTGTTTTAACTGGAGACTTTGAAAGGTCTGGAAGTCGTTTCCCAAACTGGTGTGTATGAGATGTTTCAGATCTTTGAAAATGTGTAGTCTAACTCTAAGCCTATACTAACTCTCAGGTAAGTAGACCATTAAAGAATACTTTTTCCATTTTCCCAGTTTTTCCTAGGTTAGAAGAATTACTGTTTCATAAAAAGCATGTATTCCTGTTATTTGACAAAAATACAGTATTTTTAAGCCATACAAATATAGACGATTTACAAATAAAGAGAGCTTTTACTATTTTTAAGATGACTTTTAGTCACATTTGGATACATATGATATTCTTTGAAGATGGGCCATCTTTAATTTTGTAGATTAACTATTATGTTTTAGCAATACTGTCAGCCTGCAACGAAGGGATAGCATTTATCTGTCTATCATCTATTATTACATTGGGATTTACATGTTACATTGGAGAAGCTTTCCTTTTCTCTCTCTCTCTTTTTTTTTTTAAGATTTTATTTTCCATAGAGAACAAGCAGGAGGAGTGGCAGGCAGAGGGAAAAGCAGGTTTCCTGCTGAGCAAGGAGCCCCATGAGGGACTCAATCCCAGGACCCTGGGATCATGACTTGACCCAAAGGCAGATGCTTAACTGACTGAGCCACCCAGGCATCCCTGGAGAAAGTTTTCATAATGTGGCAGAAAAGTTAAAGTTGTAGGAAAAATCTTACAGGTTGGACTACATGAAGCAGTGTACTGCTAGGCAGAACACACCATAAAGCATGATAAACTATTTTTAGAAAGGGTGATTTTTTGTATTAAGTTAATTTTTTATTTTTTTATCGAGGAGGGTGCAGAGGGAGAGGGAGAAGCAGAATCCATACTGAGCAAGGAACCTGACATGGGACTCGATCCCAGGACCGTGGGATCACGCCCTGAGTAGAAGGCAGATGCTTAACAGACTGAGCCACCCAGGTGCCCTATGAAGTTTTAAATTTTAATTCCAGTAGTTAACACAAATTTTTGTATTCATTTCAGGTGTATAACACAGTGATTCAACACTTTCCTACATCACCCAATGCTCCTCATGACAAGGGCACTCTTTACTCCCCATCTCCTATTTCCGCACCCCTCACCCACCTCCCTCTGGTGCCATCAGCGTGTTCCCTATAGTTGAGAGTGTGCTTCTTGGGGCGCCTGGGTGGCTCAGTTGGTTAAGCGACTGCCTTCGGCTCAGGTCATGATCCCGGAGACCCGGGATCGAGTCCCACATCGGGCTCCCTGCTCAGCGGGAGGCCTGCTTCTCCCTCTCTCACTCCCCCTGCTTGTGTTCCCTCTCTGGCTGTGTTTCTCTCTGTCAAATAAATAAAATCTTAAAAAAAAAAGTCTGCTTCTTGATTTGTCTTGGTCTCTTTTCCTTTGCTCTTTGTTTCTTAATTTCCACACAAGATTTCATTCCTCTTAATGGCTGAATAATATTCCACTCTGTGTGTGTGTGTGCGTGTGTGTGTGTATGTTCATAAATGAACATCCCATAGGCAAACTCTCAAAAGCTAATCTTTTTTCCCCCAACAGACCACTATGCCTGCAGGAACCTTGCCTGAAAATGAACCCTGTTCCACTTCGGTGAATAACAGTGCCTACTCTGCAAACATGAAAGGTAAGACTGCTTTGATACACTTTGTAGCCTCTTTGTGCAAAGTGGCAGCGGCATCTAATCAAATGGCGGGAGTAGACCTGACAGAAGGCTCCAGGCTTCATATGGAATCCAGAGTGCAGCTGCTGTTTATGGCTTTTGTTTATTTCTGCCTCCTGTTTTGATCTGTTAAAATTCCTTTTAAAAATCCTGAATAACAGGTCTTTTGAGAAGGGACGTTGAAAACAATGTCTGTCTCCTGCATGATCCTCTCAGACTGAAGTGATCTGTTCCTCTCAACCAACGCCTCCTTGTGAGTCATGCTTTTCTTTCCTTCCTCTCTCCTTCCTTGCAAGTGTCACTTAGACACACATTCAGAAGCATGGAACGCCTGCGCCTCCCAGTCTGTTTCTCTGCTGTGTCCCATCCCAGAGTTTAGGTCTTTTCCATGACAGCCCTGGGAAGGCAAGGTATTGACGGGGGCTCTTGCTGCCCTAGGTGCCCTCACTCCTTCACGCACCCGGGGGTGCTAAGCTGGGGGCACACCCCTACTTCCTGCCCTGTTGGCCCCACTGGCCCCACTGCTACCACTAGCGGTGAGCCAGATGTTGAGTCATTTTTCTTGGCAATGCCCTTTGCGTGATTTTCCTGCTGCCTCCTTCAGGTTTTGCTGTTCACCTTAGTGTTCCTGTACCAGGAACTTTGACGGACTCTCCCCCAAAGTGGGCTTAGATGATGGAAGGGTCTGAAGATGGTAACTGGCTCTGGGTGGACTGGGCTCTTGTGGGAATCCAACCACGCCACCAGGGGGTGCTGTCTTTCACCAGGAAGAGGAGGGTCTCCCTCCTGAGACCTTGCGAGATTCCAGGTCCTGGCGGGTCCTCCGGCATCGGCCTGTGCTGTGCCTGACTCCGGGGGTGCCCGGATGGCCAGTGTCTTTGTGCCAGCCCTACTGTGTGTCAGTTTCCCTTGCTTTGAGAGGGAGGTGCGGTCTGAAACCAGTGCAGGAACGGTGCCTACTTGCTGCTTCCTTCATAGAGTGATGGGTTTTTTTCCTAAGGGACTCTCCAGCTAGCAAGTGTGAGAGTCAGGTGAACCTCCTCCACTCCCCTCTCCTGTTGAAATGTCACCTCTTCACCGGGGTTTCCCACCAGGCATTCTCTCGGCTTCTGAGGCGGCCAGGTCTCCTGTGTACAGGAGAGCGCCAGATGCAGAAGACAGCGTCCCTGCAACCCCCACAGCATCCAGTCACATCCCCAGACTGCAGTGACTGCCAGCCAACCTGACCCGTTCCCAGAGCCAGGGAGGGCTGTATTCCTTTCCTAAAACTATCTTTCTCATTGAAAGTTTCCCCATTGCATACATGTAGCGAATTTTTAATTACAAAAAATATGGAAAAATAAGAAACTTTACATCTAACTTTTTTAGAGTGCGTCTCATCTATAATGGTAGTCAGTTATACTTTATTGGGTTAATATTGGGATGGGAAATATTTTTTTTTAAAGACTTTATTTATTTGACAGAAACACCGCCAGAGGGGGAACACAAGCAGGGGGAGTGAGAGAGGGAGAAGCAGGCTTCCCACCGATCAGGGAGCCCGATGTGGGACTTGATCCCGGGTCTCCAGGATCATGACCTGAGATGAAGGCAGTCGCTTAACCAACTGAGCCACCCAGGCGCCCCAGAAAGTATTTTTTTTAATATTGACTAATGAATCATATGAAAATTGGGGGTATGTAAAGTTTTTATTTTTTTTATTTTTTTAAAATATTTTATTTATTTGTTTGGCAGAGAGAAACACAGATAGAGAGGGAACACAAGCAGAGGGACTGAGAGAGGGAGAAGCAGGCTTCCCGCCAAGCAGGCAGCCTGACGCGGGGCTCGATCCCGAGTCTCCGGGATCATGACCAGAGCCAAAAGCAGTCGCTTAACCAACTGAGCCACTCAGGCGCCCCTGTAAAAGTTTTTAAATTATTTGTAAAGGAAACTGGAAAACTCAACAAGAACTATCTTTGGAATGAGACAAATCTAGATTTAAATCTTGGTTCTACTTTTTGAAAAAAAATTGGGAGGTAGAATTTTAAATGTTCATGTAAGTATATAGAGTGCTATATGTGGGGGTACATCCCCCGGAGCCCCTGCCCTGCCACAGAGGTCCCCTTCAGCATCAAGTGCCAACCGCAGCTTTAACAGTTTCACCTCGCTCATTTCCTCCTCTCCTCCCTACTTCCGTATTACTTCATTTCATTCCTTGACCATGTCACTGTCACCATAATTTAAAAAGCTTAACAGTTGCTCAGCGTCATCAGTATCTCAATATTGCTCAGATTTCTGTCTCAGAGATGTAGGTATTTTTGCCTGCATCAGGCCCCAATAGAAGTCAGTATTTTAGAATTGGTTGGTATGTATCTTACATCTCTTTTGCATGAGGGTTTGTCCCTCTTTTTCCTCCAATTTATTTGTTGAAGAAACCGGGTTTTTAGCCCTCTAGAGTTTGCCACAATTTGCATTTTGCTGATTGTATTCACCTGTTGTTTCCTGTCACCTGAACTGGCAGAGGGAAATAGAGTGTAATCGAGTTTTCTGGACTTACAACTATATTTGGTGGGTGGCGCTATACACCTCCGTCCGAGTGCCTGTGGTGTGTGGTTGTCCCTCGTACGATGTTAGTTCTTTTGTTTTGAAATAATTTCAAACTCACAGAAAAGCATAAAAAAGAACCCCCACACACTGTTCACCAGACGCCCTCATTCAAGTTGTCAGCTGTCCCAGTAATGTCCTTTCACAGCAAGAGGACACTTGTCGTGTTTTTCAGTTCCTTTCAGCGTTCAGGCGCTGCTGGTTGTCTCTTGGCCTCAGTGGAGCCTCCAGGCCGGTTCTGTCGCAGCACGTCGCCCCCTGGGGTTTGTCTGCTGTCACTGTGGAGCAGCACCAGGTCACATATTTTTGGCACAAACATCCCAGAAGTGACTTTACTCTCTCCTCACTGCGTCCCATCAGGAGGCCCAGAAGGTCCCCGGAGGGCTTAAGTTTGATCACGTCTGCCAAGGTTCGTGCATTATAAACCGTGCCTCCTTGCTCACAGCTGGTCTGTGGTGAGCTCTTGCAGATGCCACCGCCCCACTCCTGCTCCAGCGCTCGCTCGGCACTTTGAGGCTCCGCCTGAATTAACCCTGCTGGTGCTCCACAATGACATGGACCGCTCCTGATCCGTCACTGCTGCTGTGTTCTCAGCCAGCACTTTCCTATAAGAAGGAATTCCCTCCTCCCATTTATGTGTCCAGTTGTGTCTCCACGGCAGTGTGGATTCATGTTTTGTTCAGGGCAGTGTATTAGTTACTGTCATTTGTTTTCATGCCCAGTCATCCACACGTGGCCAGCAAGAGCTCCTCTCGGTGGGACCATCCCTGTGTGCCTGCTTCCTGGCCCAGCAAGGTCTTCCGTCTTCCCTGTCCTTTCCCTGTCCTAGCCCTTAAGTCACCTAGATCTGCAAGGGGCTGTGGTCCTTTCAGTGGGGAATGGTATCCAGAAACCAGAATGTTCTCACTCCTGCAAGGGCATGCAGTTGCCACACTCCCTGGGAGACAGAGCTAGGTTGTATGTGTTAATAAGTGCACAGATAGCTACCTGCTTGTACATGTGTATTTGTTTCTATGTGGTGAAAACTCTGAGTTCATATCGGTACTTCCCATTCTTACCCATCACTATACCATCATCCTAGCTTTTCCCATTATTATGTTTATGATTCCCTTCTTCAAGAATGAGAAACCTCACTCATTATCCCCAGTTTCCTTATTTCCTTAGGCCTCCTTCTCATGACCAGTTTCCCAGCCCTGGCCTGGCGTCGCTCACCTCCGCTTGTGCACACAGAGTCTGTACCGCGCGAGGCCCAGTGCCATACTCTGCTGCAGTTGACCTGGAGCACATGGGGGTGGGGGGCACTGACCTCAGCACAGATGAAAATGCACAGGTAGCTTCTGGTCCCCCAAGAACTTAACCATTAACGCTGCCTGCTGACAGGGAGCCTTATTGAGAACCATTGATTAACACAGATTTTTGTGTGTTACATACTGTATTTTTACAAAAAGGAGAGAAAAAATGTTAAGGAAATCACAGGGAAGAGAGAATCCATTTACAGTATTGTACTTTGTTTACCCGAAGATGTCTGCATATAGGTGGACATGTGCAGTTCACACCCATATCCTTAAGGGGTCGGCTGTAGTCGCCTTCCTTGTGTTGGGCCTGACCTCTGCTACGTGGCCCTCACTTAGGCCTGTCTCGTGGCTGTTCGTATTTTGAGTATGTATAGACTTTTAGTTTAAATATTGAGATAACTGTACAGTCACATGCAGTTGTTGGTTGTAATACAGAAAAGCTGTTCAGTCAGTTGCCACCGCCAGTGACATCTTGCAAATCTGTCGTTCAGTCTCACAGCCAGGGCATCACCATCATTCCAGAGAAGCTACAGGACAGCACTGGGGGGCCCCGGGGGCCCAGTCAGTTAAGCACCTGATTCCTGGCTTCGGCTTAGGTCAAGATCTTAGGGTTTGGGGATTGAGCCCTCAGTCGGGCTGTGCTGGGCATGGAGCCTGCTTGCAATCCTCCCTCTCCCTCTGCTCACTCATGCATTCTCCCTCTCTTGCTCGCTAAAAAAACAAAACAAAAAACCAGGATAGCACTGTCCATGCGAGGGTCCCTCCTATTTCCCTTTTATAGCGGGACCCATTTCTACTCGTGAGGCTGGCCCCGACAAGTACTGTGACAGCAAAAGCCCAAGCAACACAAGACAGAAAGAGGTAAATCAGACTTCATCAAAATTTAAAACTTTTCTGCATCAAAAGATGCCATCAGCAGAAAGAACAGTCATTCTGCAAAATGGGAGAGACTGTTTGCAAATCCCGTATCCATCTCATTAGGCGCTAGTCTCCAGAATATGAAGAGAATCCTAGAACTCAAAGAGCAAGCACAACCTGATCCAGAAATGACTCAGGTAGACGTTTCTCTGAGAGGACACACAGATGTCCAGTGTGCACAGGAGAAGCGGATTTTAACCGTCATAGAAATGTCAACCAAAACCACGATGAGATCCCACTGCATATCCATTTGAAGGCTGTTACCAAGCAAACACCAGAAAGAGCAATGTCGGTGAGTAGATGGAGAAACTCGAGCCCGAGTATGTTGCTTTGGCCTAAATGGTGCAGCCACTGTGGAAAACAGTATGGCAGCTTCTCAAAAAATTTTAAAAAGGATCACTCCGGGGATGCCTGGGTGGCTCAGTGAGTTAAGCGTCTGCCTTTGGCTCAGGTCGTGATCCTGGGGTCCTGGGATCGAGGCCCGCGTTGGGCTCCTTGCTCGACGGGGACCCTGCTTCTCCATCTGCCTGCCACTCCCCCTGCTTGAGCTGTGTCTGCCCCCCTCACTGACAAATAAAATCTTAAAAAATAAAATAAAATAGTTACTCCGTGATCCAGCAGTTCCACTTGGGGGGATACACTGTAGGACAGAAAGTACCCGGACAGCTCAGGGGGTTCCTGCGTGGCCGGCGGCCCCACGGGAGTACCCGGACAGCTCAGGGGGTTCCTGAGTGGCCGGCGGCCCCACGGGAGTACCCGGACAGCTCAGGGGGTTCCTGCGTGGCCGGCGGCCCCACGGGAGTACCTGGACAGCTCAGGGGGTTCCTGCGTGGCCGGCGGCCCCACGGGAGTACCCGGACAGTTCAGGGGGTTCCTACATGGCCAGCGGCCCCACGGGAGTACCTGGACACAGGCAGGGCATCCACACAGGTCGTGGCAGCATCAGTGTGGCTGGGGTGTTAGAGCCCACATTGTGGGGGGGGGGTCCATATCGAGGAGGGGGGCAGCAGCAGTGAGGGGAGATTGGTCACACAGAGGGGCCCAGTTAAAGATGGTGGCAGCAGGGTCTCACCATTACAAAAAGGTAGAGGGACCATGTGTTGGATTGGAACGGGTAGTGTAGGGTGAACTCTTGGTTTTCCATTTATGTGGATATGCGTGCATGTAGAACTAGACGTGACATGGACGTGAGGAATGTGCATGTGCGTGTCTACGGCGTGCATGTTTTTGAGCTCCGTCTACTGAGAGGGGCCACTGGTGGCAGCATGCTAATAGCCACAAGCGCACCCGGCTCCCAGACTTCCTTCCTAAGTGCCATTCTTCAGCCACAGACACCTGGGCTTCTTGGGTCTCATTGTGGGGAAACAGATATATTCTGCAAAATAACAGGCCTGCACTCTTGCGGAGTCCAGGGAAGACTGTGGAGCTTGCTCTGGAGGGGATGAGCAAGATACCGGGCAGCCGATTCAACATGCGGCTCTGACCTGGTGCGGCGTGATTGGCCATGAGGGGCCCTGAGACCGTCAGGGAAGCTTGAGCGAGGTCTGAGGGGCAGAAGCCACTGTCACGTATCACTCATCATCTAATGATCTGGGGGAATCTAGAGGATGTCATTATGGAAAGTAAATGTTAAATTATTTGATGTAACAGGGCAACATGTCTGCAGCTTATTCTCATATTATCTTTTTCTCTAAGTTTGAGATTACTTCAAAATAAAAGATAAAGTCTTTTCCAAAAAATTTATAAAATTAAACCAAATTGTTCAGCCGTATTGCACGCTGCTGAGTGGTCCACCAAGACAGAAACTCCCCGGAGGCTGCCGGAGGCCTTGGGGCAGTTGCTGGTGCGTGATGGGGGCAGAGGTAGGAGTTGGCCCTGAGATGGGCGAGGTGCCGATGGTCACTGCGGTCGGCTGTTCAGGGGCCCTCCGAAGCAGGGGCTGTGGTGAGGGGGGGGAGACAATGATGTCTGCGGGAATGCTGGGACAGTTAAGCGATAGCCAAGGAGGGCGAGTTTTGGAGTTCTGTCTTCAGATATTTGAAGATCTTGCAAAGTCGGAGAGTTGCTTTGTTTTAATTTTCGGAGGAAAGAAGAGCCAGTGTTTACAGAGCAGGGGGCTCTGACTAAGGCCTTGAGCCACCAGCAGCTGAGTGGTTGGTGGCCTTGTGGGAAGTGAACTGTCACAAACAGTGGCAAGCAGAATGCTCCTCGGAGCGACTCCTCAGCGACAGGGCTGAGGCCAGGCAGACCACGCTGCAGCCCATTGTCAGGGGAGTTTGTTCAAATAGGAAGTTCTCAGCCCTTTCTGAAATCTGGAGCCTAAGTGGAAATTGTCGGTGCTTGGGGTTCCGCGTCTGCTCTAACCCCTGCATGTGGGGATTAAAGAGGAAAAGACTGAGCTGTCGGGTGCCTCTCAGCAGATTTCTTTGTTGCTTGCTTCGCTTACCATCGGGGTAGACAGTCTCATACTTGCAGTGACCAGGGAATCCCTTGTTCCTTAAACATTATTTGAACTGGGGAAGGTTTGATTATCCACCTGCAATCAGGCCAGTGGCCACGAAGGTGTCACGACATTGAGACTGGAGCACAGTGCCCTTCTTCTTCGCGCTTCCAGG
The DNA here is from genome assembly GCA_004023965.1 of Spilogale gracilis. NCBI lineage: Eukaryota > Metazoa > Chordata > Mammalia > Carnivora > Mephitidae > Spilogale > Spilogale gracilis. The sequence goes on along the minus strand of PITA01022389.1, from coordinate 9,611 downwards.
GGCCTTTGTGTGTTGGTGGTGACAGCAGCTTGGGGCGTATAGCATTGGTCACGAGGATTACCCTCTGCATTATTTTCCTGCTTTTTCTTGGAACCTAGTTTCTTTTTAGAGACAGTATATTTGGAAGGGAGAAGGGTAAGAACAGTAGCAAGGTCATGCACCCATGGGTTTACATTCCTGGGATGGAGAACACTGACATTTGTCTTCTCATGTATTTAGAAGAATATGTTGTCAGAGGAGTGAAAAACAGATGCGTTATTAGCAGGTAAGTGGGAAAGCAGCCGTAGTGCGGATTCTTGTGACCTACGAATCAGTTATAAGTGTGGAGGGACAAGGAGCTTAGGATACTGACCTTCTTTTGTGGCTGCCAGAAAACACTCTTTACCTTTGAAGTGTCTGAGAAGGCATGACCCTTCACAGAAATACCATGACTCTGAAACGCTCCATTTGATAGATCACAATATTACATGAAACAGGAATTAAAATAGTATTGTGGCTCCTGTTTATCTAAAGAGAAGGTCTCTATTTTTTTTCCTACTGGCAATTTATGTATTAAAATGTTACTTATAAGAGTCTGAACAAGTCATCATTAGCAATCTGTAACTCATCCCAACTTAAATTTTTAAATTAAGTTTTAGGTGGTTCTACAAATATGGTTTCTTAACAAATACAGAAAGACCAGTTTGGTATAAGTATAATATCTTCTGTTCCAAGAATTTTGAAAATAATCTCTTTAGAATTGTGCTGTGATTGTTTTTTGGCAACATTCTGTGAATAAAAACATGGTTTTCAAAGGCCACAAATTAAGGAGATGTGAGATTTCTGAGGTCAGGGAGGTTGAAACAAAGCTTCTCGGAGATGGCTTTTCTCAATCCTTTTTTTAATGGTGTATTTCTCTCTGACCTCAGAAAAAAACCTGTGTTGAGTTTTTAAAAATATTACCTCTTTCAGCATCTTCATACGTAGCTGTTGAAACATGTAAGGACTCACCTATATGAAAATATGAGCTTTGAAAATTCTGCTCACGAGCCACCTCATTCCTAGGAGCTTGCTGAAGGAGAAATGTGGATATAAAAAGATTTGGGTCCTGAGATGTTTAATGTCTTATTTTTTAATAAGATCGTGGATTACAGCCTAAATATCCAACAGCGAGAATGAGGACATAAGTCATGGTGCACCTGCTTGTGTGTGAGGCCCCTCGTGCATCCATTAAAGGAGAATTGTGAGACCTGGAGCAAATGGGAAGGTGTGGCCATCTGCTTAGAAAAGCAGGAAGATGTCTTTGCAGAAAGTCCACGTGTCTGCAGACAGAGGCAGGAAGAGAGGCCCATGTAGTCTTAGGGGTAGGACTAGAGGTACGCTTCCCTGCTGGAAAGCCACTGGCATAAATAAAAACTGGCTCTGGGAGATGGATCTGACCACAGTTTGGGCGTTTTGCCAGTGAGTAGTCTGGAGCCTAAGATGGTGGGTGACAGTCCTACCATGTCTGGGGGAAGGAGGCATCCACCCCCCACCTGTCGTGCCTGCACCCACAGGTGGACAGAGCTCCAGGAGGTGTGCCGCTCGCATCCTTGAGAGTCAAGGGTGAGCACTCGAGGGAGGGTGCATCTGCCTTTGCAACTCCTGTCTGCCTTCAGCTGCACTTCCCTGAAGACCTGCACTCGGGGTTCCTGAGCGCCCACTGACGGAGTCCACACAGTGGTTATGGTGTATGGGAGGTCAGCCCAGTACTTGGGATTTTACAGCAGAAATTGTTCTTGAGATGACACATAGCCAGCCCTTCCTCAGCGTCATGCAGACCAGGCTGATCGTCATCAAGTCCCTTTTCATTCTTGGAGCCATTGAGGCAATGCTGCTTGGGCCCTGGGCCATGGACGTCCTCGGAGCCGCAGATGTGAGGCATCTCCCGCTTGCTGGTGGAGACTTCCCCGCCGCTGCGCCACATGCTTCTCGGCTCCAGTGGAGCTCGCCTGCTGGGTTTCTCCACTGTCTGCGTGAACTGGCTTCTGCCAGCTCGCTAGCGCCCCAGCTGCCATCTGTGCACTCCTGTACTGTCTCACACCTCGATGAAGTCCCTTCTCACCATCGCTGTCCCAGCAGGGCCCTGTCCCTTGGCTCCCAGCCCGTGAGGCCCCCGCGCCTAGACCTGCGTGGGACCCGTGCCCCACGTGGCAGGGCCAGACCCCTGAGTTTGAGTACTCGGACCCGTTGGCCGCCCAGTGCCTGCTTGCCCGGGGTGCGGCATCTTCTGCTTCTCTCGCTTCTGTAGAACTCTGTGGAAGCTTTGCTTTTTGGATTGGTTACATTTAAAAAATTATTTTCCGTCACTGTATGTGGACAAGGACACGGCACAGCACTGAGGTAGGAATTCGGGCACCAGACGAGCTTCTCTCTCATCTGACAGGGTCCGTTCAGCTGCGGTGCTGGGGCTGCCCTTGAAAAGGCAGGTGCTTACAGCATTACTGGTGATGGAAATGAACTGAACAGACAAAAAAGAGGCGTGTGTGTGGCAGGAGGTTTTTTGTGCCTGCACATGCCCTAAACACCCTTTGGAGAGAGCGAGAGACACGGAGACACAGAGACGGCTGGGGCGGGCCTGGCATTCACGAGGGAGGAGGCGGTGATAGATTTTCTGCGTTCTTTGTGTCCTTTATCCTCGAGCTGCAGCCACCTCCTCATCCAGCTCCTGAGAAGAATGTGATACTTAGTCAGTTTTTTCCACATGCCTCCACTGAGGCATTCCTGAAGCTTCGTTTCCCCCACAGTCAGTGACAAAGGCGCGTCTTTGAGTGACAGGCATGGCCACTTAAGTACTTGATAAAGGCAGGGCCAGAATCTGTGTTTTCACATTATGAAAGTAAAAGTATAGAAGTCTGTGTCTTCTCATTCAATCAACCCTCTGGACGTCTTTATAGAGTGTTCTGTCCAAGTATTTTTTTTAGAATAGTTCTATTGGGAAAATTACAGGGGACTTTTTGGTTTTGAAGAACTGAGTGGTGTTTTAATAATGTTACAGGTTATGCTACACATTCTACTTCATTACAGTTACCTTCCTGCCCACCCTGTTCCAGGGAGGGGTAGAAAGAGATTTGGGGGGGGGACTGTTCAGAGAATAGATAGGAAGGGAATAACAGAATTTGAACCTTTCAACATGTATATAAAAGGCAGTGTCTGTGTCATAAACACATTTTTCTAAATTCATTACAATATGTTAGATGTAATTCTTTGAGCTGGCAGAGCTTTCAGCGTATGAGAAACAAAATAGAGTAGTTGCAATTTAGTATAATCTATTTAAAATACATGTTCTTCCCTCTCTTTGAACAATCTGTCCAAAATGCAATCCATTCATGTGGGATTTCGCCTGTACAGCTCTGAGTGGGAATCAGTAGTTTCTTTGTTCGTCACTATGGAAACACGTCTGCCTATCCCGAATGGCTGGCAGATCTCGCAGTGATGCTGGCGGCTCAGCATAACTTCGCCGCGGAGCAGGCTGGCGCTGCCATCCCCTCGGCCGCAGCTCGTCCCTGCTGGGAGCCCGGCCATGCAGGACCTGCCCCGGCGGTGCTCGGCCCTGCCGTTCCTCAGCACCTTCTTCCAGGGCCGCCGGCACTCATCCTCGGAGCCCGTCCTGCAGCAGGGCCGGCGCGGCTCGGCTGCCCAGACGCTCTCCTCGTCCTCTCTCCAGGTGATGGTGGCAGTGGCCTCCGTCAGCTGTGCCGAAAGAAACCCAACTTGCCTCCAGAGAAAAAGTAAAGCTCTTTTCCTTCTTAAAGATTGCCACAGCTTTGAGTTTAAATTCAGGCCTTGACAATTCTGCATTGTACTTTTTACTGCCTGTTATACTAAGAGCTTCAGTGGACATGTGATAGGAGATAAAGTGATTGAATGTGTTGTGTGTTTGCATTAAAAATGTAATTTTTGAAAAAAATTCATTCCGTTGTATGTAAGAGATAGTTTGAAAAGCAGTTTTATAGTTATAATTCTACAGTTTCTTCCTCTTCATTAGCGATAAGACGAGGTGATTACTATGTGTGAAAGCCTTTTCTATGTTAAGAGATCATGCACTCAGATGAAACAGAAACAGTTTTATTTCTGACAAAATGAAGGGAACCCAGCACTGGCTCGTCTACAATTCCGAAAGAACATGGAAGCTGTTTCTCATGTTACTGTTGATCTGGAGCGTGAAATTTTGAATCCTCCCTTCCTTGTGTTCTAGGAAATTCAGGACGTCCAACACCAAAGTATACAAAAGTCGGAGAGCGTTTGCGCCACGTGATTCCTGGGCACGTGGCCTGCTCCGTGGCATGTGGTGGCAGAGCCTGCAAGTATGAAAACCCAGCCCGCTGGAGCGAGCAGGAACAAGCCATTAAGGGGGTCTACTCGTCGTGGTGAGTGACTGCAGCAGGCAGCGGCTGTGGGGCGGGGGGCGTGAAGTCACAGGACTCCTCCCACCCCCGGCTTTGCGACTTGATGAGCTTTGTGATCGTGGCCTGCTTGCGCTGGTACTCTGAACCTCACCTATAAAATGGAAATAATAAAACCAACCCACAGGGTTTTTTTTAATTAAGTGAAATGTATGTAAAGTGTCTTAAAGAAATGGTAACGAGATAGCTCCTAAATATCTGAAGTTGCCAGAAATAATGTGTTCGGCTATAAATCTGAGAAGGCAGGAGGTGTCAGTTCCACACAGGTGCACGTCAGCCTCATTTTTTTTGTTCCCATCCCCGCACATAGACCGCGCGTGTGCCTCAGTAGAGAGCAGTGCGTGTTGTTGGCCCAGCAGACGGTGTAAGGTGCGTGCGTGGTTTGTGGTGTGCACATGTGACTCATTCTGCGGTGAATCCTGCTGCTGCTTGTTATTAACAGTAAGCTGTCAAGTAGACCTCTTTCGAAGTAATGATATCTCTGATGAATTCTGATAATCAAGCCAAATCGCCCTTGTTTGTCTTTAAAAGATTTATTTATGTGTTAGAGAGAGAGCATGAGCAGTGGGGGCAAGGGGAGGAGCAGAGAGAAGAAGCAGATTCCCTGCTGAGCAAGGAGCCTAATGTGGGGCTCGATCGCAGGACCCCGAGATCATGACCTGAGCGGAAAGCAGACACTTAACCAACTGAGCCACCTAGGCGCCCGGACAAGTCACCTTTGAAACCCACTAACTAGGAGGAATTGATGGTTTAAAAACCTCTGGTGGTGAATCCTTTCCTGTAGCAAGAATCCATTTTCAAACTAGACTCTTGTTGCCTGGCCTACCTCGCTTGCAGCCTGGGCTTCTTCATACTTGCTCCCATGTGTGTGGTGTTGGGGTTGGGGTCCGTTGTCACTGCCCTTCCCCATAGATCATGTTCTAGTCTACAGTGTTGTGTGAAAGCAAGCACTAAGCCTGAGGTGTGGTTGGACCATAAATTTCCAGTAATTTATGTTGAGATCACAATAATAGTTTTGGTTTATTGTTGACCAAACATCTGAGTCTTTTTCACCTGCCATGTTTTCATGCTACTTCTCTCCTCATCTCTTACTAAGTACTACTGAATTTTGGGAGGGATCCCTCAAATTTCAGGGCTTGCCACAGCAGGGAGGTGTGGTATCCTTATGGATTGCGCTCTGCTTAGCTGATGTCTCTGTTACTCGTCAGGCTCATGTGACCCATAGCTCCCGATAGACTGCCTGGCGCATCTTTCACCAGACCCCTGAGGAGGGGCAGCTGTCTGTCAGGGGCTTCCGTCCATTTGTCCAGGCCAGGCACTTCGCTAGACATGGTCAAATTATTATGTCATCTCCGTAAAGCTCCTGAAAAGTAGGCGTGGTTAATGTCATTCTACTGATGAAGGAACTGAGCTCCAGAGAGACTCAGTAACTTACTACCCAGCTGGAAGGAGAAAAGCCAGCATTTGAAACCAGGCCCAACTGACTCCAAAGCCCATATGTTTTGCTGAATTAGAATAACTCAGCATTTATTCATAACCACCTGCCAGGATTTGTGCTGAAGACTTACACCCACATTGTGTTGAATTCGCATGCCAACCCTGTGAGGGAGGCATTACCCCTCCTTAACGTAATAGATAACTGAGGGGCAGAATTACCTTTGCTGCCCAGCGAGGCTCCTCCACCATACCCACCAGAATCTCATGAGAGTCCTTGAAACCAGACTGCCAGAGTCCACAAATACTTTACATCCTGGGTGCCTGGGTTGCTCAGTGTGGGTTAAGCCTCTGGCTTCGGTTCAGGTCATGATCTCAGGGTCCTGGGATCGAGGCTCGCATCGGGCTCTCTGCTCGGCAGGGAGCCTGCTTCCTCTTCTCTCTCTCTGCCTGCCTCTCTGCCTACTTGTGATATCTCTCTCTCTCTGTCAAATAAATAAATAAAATCTTTTAAAAAAATACTTTATATCCTGGAATTTTTTCCAGGGATTTGGGATTTCTTAGAGCCCTTATCATGATACAAAATTGAAGCCAGAATCTGTATAAGCAAATTGTTCTAGAATTGTTAAAATCACAGAAAAAGTAGGGACTCAGTATCTCATTCTCTTAGTTCTTAGAGCTGGAACGTTCCAAGTTTCGTACATCTCACCAGCCCCTCCCCCCTCCTAGGGTCACTGAGAATATCCTGGCCATGGCCCGCCCGTCCACTGAGCTCCTGGAGAAGTACCGCCTCATCGAGCAGTTCCAAAGGTAAATGCCATGCCTTTGACACACTTGCTAAGCCAGTTCGTGTTTTCTCGTCCACTGCTTTGACTTCAGATAGTCAAACAATAGGCAGTGGAGAACTTATTTCAACTTGGAAATTGAGATTGTGAGAGTGATTAAAAATATTTATTAATGCCAAAAATGCTTGATTTTTTTTAAACACTTGCTCAGTATAACTTTTTTCTTTGCTCCTAAAAGCCATGGCATAAAAACAGTCATCAACCTGCAGCGCCCTGGCGAGCACGCCAGCTGTGGGAACCCTCTGGAACAAGAAAGTGGCTTTACGTACCTTCCTGAAGCTTTCATGGAGGCTGGCAGTAAGTCCTTCGACCTCCCCTCCATGAGGTACCAAGAAGGGCACCCAGACTTTTCTCTGTGCAGCTCTTCCATCCCAGGGTGATAGAGTGACCACTTTGGGGGGGTGTGCTCCCTAGAGGAAGATGAGCTGACTGGTTCTAGATAATGTCACTGTTCTTCTCAAGTAGTTCTGCTAAAGTACAGGATTTCTTTTGTCCTGTGAGAGGGATCTTGGGAGGAGCCTTGTAGAAACAATGCCCGTGTTGGTTATGGTGGCAGAGCTCTGGCCCTCCCGTAGTCCCTGTTTCTGTCTCACGCACAGGCCTTGAGGCTTAGTGAGTTCCCACCCGCCCCCGTCACACGGCGAACCCAGGGCAGCACGATTGGAATACAGGACTCACTCAGGCTTTTTCTGCTGCCCAGCTCTGCCTTTGGGTAGGACGCAGGGATTCTTCATGTAACAGCCCCAGAAGTCCCAGTTTGGGGAGCCTAGGGATGGAGTCCACCACATGCATGCCATTCAGGACCAGGCTGGAAATGACCAACCCTGACCACTTTGGGGACTTGTTTTTAAGAAGTGTGTGTCTAGCTTTTTTTGTCTCCGCTGGGTGGGAAATCTGTGTGTGCCCACCTTGTGCCATTAATCAGCCCTCTAGACACATGTCTGTGCTCAACGAGGGCGCTCTCCCTCTAGCTGGATGATTTGGGCCAAGGTCATGGACTGTATGAATTTGCAATCCTGTTTCACCTTAATTCTTTCTGGCTGAGTTTTAGCAGGAAATATCTTAAGTAATATAAAGTGTGCTTTGTAAGAAATGTTAACAATGAACTTACTGGAAATAAAGAAAGCCTATTATTTTAGGCCTCTGCATCCAGTTCAGTCCGGGTGCCAAAAGCTTTACACTCTTCATGAATTCATTCACTTTCCTCAGATGGCAATGCAAGTACTCTTCCTGTATGCCAATTGTTTTTTCCTGTTTTCGTTTTTTTATTGTCCAGTCTATTTCTACAATTTTGGATGGAAGGACTATGGTGTAGCTTCGCTCACCACCATCTTAGATATGGTGAAGGTGATGACGTTCGCCTTACAAGAAGGAAAAGTAGCTGTCCACTGTCATGCAGGGCTTGGTCGAACAGGTAAATCAAGTCTAGGAAGTGCACGTGTTGTCTTGCAGTATTTTAAACATGTGAAGAATAATATTTCATAATTCTAGAGGATAAATATTTTTTTCGAATCTTATCAAAGTTTTGGAGTCAGATGGTAGAAACCACTTAAAAAAAATTTGAAATCTCTTAAATAAATAGTTTCAGTGATCCTTTATTTCTGCAAGTATTTTTGAGAGACTTAAGCTGGAAAACTCACCATATTTACTAAACAGATGGGTTTCCACAGTTCACTAAATGACCACTCTGGTTTTTCTTCTTCAAAGGAAAAAAACCCCAACACTTTATTTATACGAGGTAGTATCTTTCAAAAATAAAATTTTCCTTAACCAAAGTAATGAAAATAGAAAGCATTCTAAGCCCTTTACACTCATGGTTTTTAAGTCGTCAGCAACAATGTGAGTTTTGAAGGAGGTTATATAATTTGCTACATTGAGTAAGTGACAGAGCCAAGATTCAATTCATGACTGGAAAGATTTTATTTGTGGAGGGAGTCTCTCTGTGCCTAAAATTCTATATGAAAACCAATGATTTTGCTTAAAAATACAGCAGATCTCAGTGCAATGCTGATACAGGGGCAAAAATAAATACCGTAAGGTTAGAATATTAATGGTCATCTGGGCCAGCCAGACTCCTGAGCTCAACACTGCCCACAGTGTACCTGTGGGCCTCCTTCCAGGTCTCACACCTGCTTGGGACTGTGTTCAGGGCAGACACTCAGTTCTGCCTGAGAACATCAGCTCTTGGGGTCTGGCTAAAACCTCCCTGTTCCCAGGGATTTCACGTGACAGCACGGCAGATACCTCCTGCTTACACTGAGTGCCTCGTCCTGGTGACAAAGATTTGTGGGACGATGCCCCTACTGGGAAGCGTGCACTTTGCAGAGGTCCTGATTTTCATGTGTAAGGTGATGAACAAACTTGGTGAAGCACACGGATGACTGCTGATTTGCCTTTTACTTTGATAGTAGTTAACTATCACAGTTAGATTCATTGATTAATTATCACCATTATTTGTTTTAATTTAATATCAATTAGCAAGAATAATAATGTTTATAACATTAAAGTTGTTTCCTTTAATAATAAGCATTTATAGAATAAAGTTGTATCTTGGTCTGGGGAAAACCACTATTAGCGTAGACAAAAGTCCAGAAGTAAACGGTCAGTGTGAATAATCTCCAAAGAAAAACTACCTGAAAAAGAAGAATGCCAGGCTGGAAACGTGGCAGCAATTGATGGCAAAGACGGCAGGAGTGGGAAGTAAGTGTGCGGTCAGGGCAGGTAATGGAGTGAACTGCACTCGGGCTCCTTACCCTCTTCAGACCAGCTTCATCAGGGACGAAAGCAAATCCTGCTCTACTTCCTGCTCTAAACTGCTTTTAAAGTATTCCATCCAGTCAATCCGTATGTTATGTTTGGACCTTCCCCTAACCCCCTGTCATTCCCTCAGGCCCTCCCTGCACTTTTT